>LNAC01000040.1:0-188662 GCA_002007465.1 Ailurus styani
TAAGTTTGCTTTATACTCCAGCTATTCTTTTCTCCTACATTTTTAGCTTTTTTTTTTTTAAGATTATTTATTTATTTATTTGACACACAGAGAGAGAGAGGTTACAAGTAGGCAGACAGGCAGGCAGAGAGAGAGGAGGAAGCAGGCTCCCCGCTGAGCAGAGAGCCCGATGCGGGCCTCCATNGGACCCTGAGATCATGACCTGAGCCAAAGGCAGAGGCTTTAACCCACTGAGCCACCCAGGCGCCCTGTTTGAGGTCATTTCAAAACTAATAGCTGTACTACTTGTAATTTAAATCTTTTACCTTTTCCCTGATCTTCTCCCCTTCAAAATCCTTATAATTTCTACGGTCTGAGTCTAAGAAAGGAACCTCAAGACTAAGTAACCAGTTTGTAAAACAAATTTGAAAACCAACATGACACAAGTGTCAGTGTTTAGAGTTGGAGGGGGAAGAAAAAATGACTGCGGAGAAATGTGTAAGCTTGTGCCCTGCAAAAACATAAAACTGTTATTCATGGAAAGAAGAACAGACCCATAAGAAACTAATATCCTGTTTATTTGCTATTTTCTTTCCAATAATTTGGATTTTTTTTCTAGATTCTTTTCTCTCTAGAATAATATTTTTTAAAGATTTTATCTATTCATCTGACAGAGAGAGAGATCACAAGCAGAGAGAGAGAGAGAGAGAGAGAGAGAGAGGAGGAAGCAGGCTCCTGCTGAGCAGAGAGCCCAACGTGGGGCTCGAACCCAGGACACTGAAATCATGATCTGAGCCAAAGGCAGAGGCTCTAATCCACTGAGCTACCCAGCACCCCTAGAATAATAATTTTTAAAAAAGAAAACAGCTGTGGGAAATATCTGTGGGCAAATCTGCAGGCAGAAGTTATTCTGATAACACTTAAATGACTACTTGTAACATAAAATCGGAGATAATTCTTGTTAGAAAAAAATACATGTCACGGGATTGGGTTCCCAGAGATGGCCACTTCACCTGGAACACACATCCAGTGGGATGTCTGAGTGTGGCGGGGAGGCCACCACAGAGCTCTCAACTTGACTTTCTGGATTAGATCCTGAAGTATTAATAGAGGAGGGGGAGTAGCAGAGAAGCCTCTCGTGTTCCTCTGAGGGTACTGAGGCTATCTGGCTTCTTGCCAGGACTTACCAGAGGATGGAAAATGGGCTTGCAGGCTAGAAACAGCCAGCCAAATCTCTGTGACTGAGGCATAATCCTAACACAGGGCACAGAAGCTTTCAGGACAAATACCCTCAAGGTTCGAAATCAGGGTAGTAACCATGAGGCTGCTGTTGCCTCCAGCCAATGCTACCCATCTGCAGCCATGCCTGACTGTCCACTCACATGGGCATATCTTCTGAGGGATATGGCCCTCAGGGTCATACAAAGCCAGAGAAAACACTGGAAAAGCACAGTTCTCTAGAGCAGTGGAATGAATCTAACATCTCTACAATGCCTAGGTTACCCTATAGTTAGCATGGTATAGCAGATAACAATTAGAAATCAATCTCTTGAGAGGGTCCCCCAATTTTATAAGCTCCAGACCCCACAAAACCTGAATCCACCCTTGGAATTGCCATTTATGAGGTGGAACCATAGAGAGAGTTTTTGAAGAGGGAAGAAAAGTTGACAGTTGCTTTCTTGATGTAGCTGGCTTGAGGGTGTCCATGTGGTAACTAAATACACCGTCTGGAGAATGGGACTGGAATCCAGTTCTTTAGACCCCAGACCCCCAGAATGTCACTGTTATATCACACAACTTTAACCAAGAACCAAGAACCAAGAACCAGTGGAGAAGTCTTTTACGTAATGGAGCCATTCTCCAAGAAGTAAGTCAGCCATCTCCAAGTTCCCATTACTTCTTTTATCTTGAATAACACATAATGCAAACAGAAATGTGAGGACTTGGGGCCACACTATAGGAATTTTCTTTTCTACCATAACTTTTGAAATAAGGAAACATCGACCGACAGATTATCTGCAAAGCACACACTTCATGAGGTTTTCAAGTTTTGGGGACAGATTTACGCCCCTCCAGCTCCCTTTTGTCTGCGGACTCTCTCATAAATGAAGGCAGGTGTTCCCAGAGCCACTAACCAGGACAGGATGTGTCCCATGACTATGAAATGGAGCAAGGTTATCTGTACTGTAAAGGGGTAGTCACACCGCAGACTCAGCCCTTCTTAGGAGAAGTTCAAGACACTCTCTGTAGGGATAATTAATGCCCTGTCTGCTCAGAGGCTAGAAGAAAGGATGGGTCCCCTCCTTCGAGGAGAAGCCCTGATGTTACTATTTTTACACTGATTCTTTGGGAATGGATACAAAGAAAATACCATCATCCTGAAGATAAAAATTAATGTGCAAGAGGTACGTGGTAGAGATTACATGCAAATGAAGGACTTCTGCAGCTCTGTCTACAGGGCCAATAATACGACCCACAGACCAGTACACCTCCGTGGAGTCACTTTACAGCGCTTCGGTGTTTGCTGTATGCTTAATTAAAATCCTACTCTGGTGGGAAAAACCAGATTTCCAAATGGTGACTTTATTGATTCAATAAAATTTAAGAAATTCTGCTTATGGAAAAACTCATTAACCAAAACCAATAAATAAGAGTTTACCCTGCAGTCTGGTTCCTCTTTATTTGACAGAATTAAAAATCGCTCTGGAGCAACTTAGTTCATTTTTCACTTGTTAACTGAACTTAATGGTTTAGTAATTCCCTTTCTGTTCTAAGCTTTTGAGCTCTTCATTCTTTCTGGCAGCACTTGCATTCGGTCGCTCTTAACTTTAGAGAGCATATATTTATATGGAAGTTTAACAGAAGTGACGAGCAGCATGAAGTGGGGGGAACCCTGAGAACCTTTTACCTGGGCTGATGCAAGGACTCAAGGCACAGCCTTTGGGGGCCACGTCATGTTGCACTGTCCCATTAGAAGGGTTCTCCAGCAAGGCCTCAAGGGCCACGTCCATGGGAGGGACAATTTTATTATCAAATGCCCCCCACAGCAGATGTCCACTTCTGCTCAAGAAATTGCCAAAGAGCCAAAAATGCCCCCCACAGCAGATGTCCACTTCTGCTCAAGAAATTGCCAAAGAGCCAAAATCATGCATGTCCTGGACAAAAGCTTTCCATTTCACCCTTTGACACAAAAATTTCCCTTTGGAGGTTACCATTGTTCACCTTTGTTGATACTTTACACAACAACATATTCGGGATGAACTTTTGTGTGTTTATTTGTGCATCTCAAACTTAACCTTCCCACCTCCCTCTGGTCGGACCATGTGAAATCTACAGAAAAGTGGCTGACAATTAATGAATGGCCAGATTGGTGACTCACATCAACTCACATCAAAAACCCTCACTGAATATACGAAGAACCAAATTCCTCATCTTTTATGGTAGGGATCTGTTCTTTGGCCGACCACAACTTGAAAAGTTTTATTCTTCAACTATTTTGACCTAACTATCAAGTGGATTAATTTTATGGCTTATTATTTGCATAGTTTCCTCCAAGTTTTAAACTGACTTAATATATAATTTGGCATCTTAAATTTTTACTTAACTTTTTTATAGATACCTGACTTGTCACAAATTCTCCTGAAAACACAATTATAAATACCCACAGAATATTCCATCACGTACATAAACCATAAGTTACTTTTTTCATTTCTCTATTATTGGACACTTATGTTATTCTCAGATACATTGTGCTGTTTGATTCTATTCGTGATTTCTTTTTCTGGTGTATTTATACAGATAGTTATTGCTGGTGCATAAGAAAGTTATTAAATGTGTTTATCTTGCACCAAGTCACTTCACTAAATTTTTTCCTATAATTATAGTTTCTACCAATGACAGTTATTCAGTTCTTTACTGTTTTTTGCAATGAGCCAAAATGCACAAATAATGTATAATAGAAATAATATTGTTTTTTCCTTCCCCAAAATATAATTTATATTTTTTCAACTATAAGTACTTCCAAAACAATGTTAAGTGATAACACTTATTATCACTTACTGAATACCTATTACATCATGGGTCCTCCCATAATTGCTTAATAAACGTTATGCATTATTTATTATTCCATTACTTGCTAGATTTTTTACTGGTTTTTAAAAAAATGTCTTCAGTGTCCTTAAATAGCTATAGGTTGTTTGTTCAAAATATAGTTTATCATGCTCAGGCAAGTAACATATTCCTTCTTATTTATTTGTCAGAGAGAGAGAGGAGAGAAGGAACACAAGCAGGGGGACTGGGAGAGGGAGAAGCAGCTTCCACTGAGCAGCTTCCTGCTGAGCAGGGAGCCTGATGCGGGACTCGATCCTAGGACCCTGGGATCCTGACCCGAGCTGAAGGCAGACATTCAACTGACTGCACCACCCAGGCATCCCTAACATATTCCTTTTTAAAAATAAAATTTTAAAACAGTTTTTAGACTTACAGAAAAGTTCTGAGGATGGTACAGAGAATTCCTGTACATGCTTCACCAAGTTTCCCCTCATTTGACAACCCATATCATCTGGGCATAGTTGTCAAAACTAAGAAATTCACATTGGTACGAACTATGAAATAAACTCGATTTACTTCAGATGTCTCCAGTTTTCCCACGATTTTTCTTTTTGGGCTCCAGGATCCTATCCAGGGTACCATATGGTACAGAGTCCTCATATCCCCTTAATTTCCTACAGTTCGGACAGTTTCTCAGTCTTTCCTTATTCTGGATGACCTGGACAACTTTGAAGAGTCCTGGTTGGGTATCTTGTGAAATTCTCCTCAGTTTGAGGTTGTCTGATGCTTTTCTCAGGGTTAGATTGATGTCAAAGATTTAGGGGAAGAATGTCCCACAGAAGCGTCCTTCTCAGCACACTGTTGAAGCAGTTACATGATAATGAAACTCACTTAATCTCTGGTGAGGTTAACCTTGAAGGAGCCAGTGTTTGCTAGGTTTTTCCACTGCAAAAGTACTATTCTTTTTCCTTCCCACATTCTATTCACTCAGCCAGCTATGAAGCCTGGCCTCCACTGAGGTGAGGAGAGGCTAAGTTTCACTTCCTGGAAGAGCAAATGCCTACATATATTATTCAGAATTATTCTTTAAGGAAGACTGGTTCCATCTCCTCCATTTACTGATTTATTGAAACACTGATTTATATATGGATGGACCCACAGATGTTTACTTTATACTTTGGGCTCTAAGCCAATACCACAATATTTATTTTGTTGCTCAAATTGTGCCAGTTCTGTCCAGTAGGCTCTTCCAGTTGGCTCCCACGTCCCTTGGACATGCCCCATTGTTTGCTGTTGTTCTGTTGTGTTTTGCTCCCTTTGTTTCCTTAAGAACTTCATTACCATCTGGCAACATTCTCCAGGCTTACCTTGTCCTTTCCCTGCCCCAGTCCTAGAAACAGCCATTTCTCAGAAGAGTGTTGGGACCTTTCATTAGAAAATGGTATTTAGAAATGAAGATCTGGGCACTGCACATTGTATTCCTTTTTGCTTTTAAAGGACCTTGTTTTACCTTTTTAAAAAATTGTGGTAATATATACATAAATGAAATCTACTGTCTAAACCACTGTTACGGGTATGCAACCGTCACCACCATTCATCCAGAGAACTCTTTTCATCCTCCAAAAATGAAATTTTGTACCCCTTAGACAATAACTCCTCATTATCCCCTAACCCATCCCCTGGCAACCACCACTCTAATTTCTGTCTCTCCGAATGTGACTGCTCTGAGGACCTCACATAAGTGGAATCATACAGTATTTGTCCTTTTATGACTAGCTTATTTCACTTGACATAATGTTCTCGAGGTTGAGGCATGTGCCATAATTATCTTACTTTTAAAGGCTGAATGATGTCCTATTATATGTATACACCACATTTTGTGTATCCATTCATCTTTTGATGGACCCATGGGTTGCTTCCAGCCCTTGGCGATTGTGAATAATGCTGTTGTGAATGCGGGTGTACAAACATCTCTTTGAGTCCCTGCTTGCAATTCTTTGCACCTGATACCTAGAAGTGGAATTGCTAGATCATATGGTGATTCTATGTTTAATTTTTTTTGAGGGAACTCCATACTATTTTTCACAGCAGGTGCACCATTTTATATTCCTATCAATAGTCCCCAAGGGTTCCCATTTCCCCACATCCTTACCAAAAGCTCCAAACCCACCGAATGCACAACACCAAGAGTGAACCCACGTGTACACTACAGATTTTGGGTGATGATGATGTGTCAACGTAAGTTCACCAATTGTAACAAAGGCACCATTTTGGGAGGGATGTTGATAAAGGGGAAAGCCATGCATGTATGGGTGGCCAGGGGTATATGGAATATCCCTGTACCTTCCTCTCAATCTTGTTGTTAACTTAAAACTTCTCTAAAGATAATAAAGTCTTTTAAGACAAAATTTAAAAATAAACAGGATATTTTCCAATATTACCCAGAGCCTCCACGAGTTCACTGAATGACAGGTTGCACTTGGCCTCTAGGGAGTGGTAAACAATTGCATTGAGACGGTGTCACCTGAAAGAATTAAGATATTTATTTTGAACAGCTCCAAATGAAACAATATTTGACTTCTTTCTAGAAACTGATACTATTAACTCCCTCATTGTAGTTACTCTTTAGCTTCACCTGCAAATGAAATAGAAGTTTGGGGTTCCTTTATTCAGTGTATGGCAAGCTATTTGCAGTGAAAATGCCATTTAAGCAATCACTGGTGGCACTGAACACAACTTTTAAAATAACTGGTAAGAGAATAAACTGACGACTCAGCAAAGCATGTTGGAAGGTGAACAAACTTTTTGACACCATATTCCCTTTCTTTGACAAACTAAGTAAGGATAAATTTGTGAGGATGAAAAAGCTTTTTAAATTGGCTGCTTTAACAACCTCTTCCCACTAGAGAAAAATCTTTTCAGTCTGATGAGGCTAAAGCAATCTAAATGGAAATATTGGCTCCCACAGATTTCTATTGGCTTTGATGATAAAACCTTCTGCCTCGTCTATTTCCTTTTGATCTAGTTGAAAAAGGATGCGGGGAGAGGCTAGCACCATGCTCCCTCAATGACCAGCTGCTGATACAGCTGTGGCTTGTTAAGGCCACAGGACAAGGAAAAGTTCCAGCATGCTTCCTGTTTTATCACATTCTTAAGTTAACATTATATTACTGAGAAAAGTGATATCCACACAGATGCAGAAATACGGTATGTACTGAAGGCCAAATGGATTGTAAAAACGAGGATCCAGCTACATATTTCAAGAAATTAGTAGGATGTAAAAGCTTATCAATAGAACCTTTATTCCCACTTAGCAATTTGAAACAAAGATTGGCTTTTAGATAATTTACTTGTCTAAGATTGATGGGGAGATAGTTTGACTTCTCTGGAGAAACACACTCTCCGGTCTCAAGTATCCAGATGGATTTGCATCCTAGATCCAACCTCAGAGGCTGAAGGAATGCCACAGAAGGCCTCCAGCTGATACCATGGATCTCAACTATGACTCTTGCTGCTTCCTATTAAGAAAATGAGAAGCAACTCACTTTTTACAAGGTGTTAACTAAGCTTGGCTGAGCAGCCCAACTGAAAAATCAAACATGCCCAAACACTTCATGTTTATAAAAACAAACTCCATTAACATGCCTGGCTCCCCTTTCATAAAATTGCAGATGATTTACTGCATATCTTAGTGCAGTCCAATTTTCCTGTAAAATGCATGTTCTGTACTATGTTTGGCACATTTTAGGAGATCAATGTGTAATTGTTGAATTGAATTAGAATTGATGTGTTTTTTTATAAAAGTTGTAATGAAGGGTTTCACAGAACCTGTAACTACCCGACTGGCATAAAATAAAGTATTTATACAAGCTATAAGAACTGGTACGCAATGCTAAAAGGAAGTTAAACTTTTTTTTTAATACCACAGTGTTCATCCTTCCAAAGTTGGACTTAAAAGAAGACGACCAAGATTCTCTAACAACTTGTTTCATTAAGTTGGTCCTTATTACAAGTCACTCCAGAGTAATTTAAGTGTCTCCGATCACTTTATACCTGATTAAATTATTCTGGTAAACCCAATTCTATGACTTTTATTAATTTCTTAAAATATTTCTAGGATAATGTCTGCTATTTCTCTTTAACCACTTGAAAAAGATACTCGATAATAAAGGATATAAAGCCATCATCTCTGTACCCATCCAGAGAAACCCAGTACACAGAGTTGATGCCCTCTGTTTACCCAGCTCTGATCACATTACCTGCCCTTCCCTGTCAGAAGGAACCATTTATCCAAATCTTAATTCAAATTTGCTCACTGACCTGTGGCTAGGAAACAGGGAAGCACTGTAATAGGTTCATAGTGGAAATCACTTTCACTTTCAATTTTTTGCAAAGCACGTTGATGATTTCGTGTACTCTTTACAAGGCACTAGTTCTCTTAACCCTATTGTAGACGTATACTTACTAAACCTACTGAAATGTTGGCTAAGAAGAAACAGACATGGGACAGGCTTCCAACCCCATGCTTTTCTCATTTCACAAGCAACTTTGTCCTCCCTCCCCCCGCCCTCGCACAGGACGGTCCTTGGCTTTCTCCATACATGACCAAGTGCATTTTTCTGCCCTTCTCCAATTCTCTACTGCTGTCCTAAAGAGGAGAGAAAATTTGGTGATGACAAGATCCACAACTGTCCAGCTGCTTCCCTAGGGCTATGGTCTGTTCCCAGGTGGGATGCTCACACTCAGGACAGGAGCAAGACGCACCATTAGGTTGTAAGCACCATGTGAATTGATATTTAAATATATTTTTCCCTAACACAAGGAAGAAATATATTAAATAATGGTATCAATATTAAAAGAATTACCTTAGAAGTACAACTTATAAATATGCATATATTTTTTATGTACATTCACAATTTTTTTTAACTCATAAGGATTTTCTATCAAAAAAGTTTGAACACAAGTCCAAACAGTTCACATTTATTATCTGTGTGACCTAAGAAAAGATAGCTTCAAGACACACTACATAGTTTTAATCACATTCAGGTCATACTTATGTGCTTATATATTTGACAGATTAATGTAAATTACTTTTACTCTGTACTCATGTATGTCGGTATAGTATATGGTTCCTCGAACTGTTAGTTCAGGTAAGCAAATGAAACTAAACATTCATGATTCATCACCTCCATGCTCTAGGTCTTAACACTCAGCGCTAAAAACCACACGAGAGGACTAATTATACAATGCACTTCCAGTGTCGAAGTCTCTTTAGTTTTTTTGTTTTGTTTTGTTTTGTTTTAGAATCAGGGGTTAAGATGTCTAGAAGAATTTCTCAGGTAAGTATATAGTCATATAGTATATATGTATATAGTCATACAGTATATAGTCAAAGAAAAATTATACTTAGTCTTCAAATATTTATAGAGCAACTACTATAATACACTGAAGATACAAAGATTAATAAACATTTACTGAGGGTTTGCTTTCTTCAAGTGCTAGGTAAAGAAGATTAAGTGATAAGCAAATAGCATTGGTGATTCCTGTCTTCAAGAGGTTTACAAGCTAGTGAGGTGGAAGGGAGACAAAAGGATATAAAACAGAGAAAGTATTTTAAGCAAGAGATGAACAAAGTCCTAGGCTGTGTTTCTTCATGTCAACGCCCTCTGCTCCTTCTTTCAGATTTCCTCTTCTATGGCCACTACTCCAAAAAATGGATCCTTATCTTCTCATTTGCTCATATCTTGGGGGGTCCCTAAATATTGTTCTCCTGACCTTGAATTCCCACCTCCACCTTTTTGGTATTTTTCCTGACCAACCTCATTTGGTAACAACAGATTATAATGAGTTTAATTTGATCCTGGTTCTTCTGAAATTCCTCCCTGGAGATAGAATGCTGTGAGCCAATGGAAAAGAGATAGCCATAGAAAGTCCTGAAAAAAGGAGGCCAGGAGCAGGAATTGGAAGCACCAGAGCAGAGCATTCCAGGAGTGAAAGATTTTTATGAAACAGGTGATTGGGGGAGAAATAAATCATTTCACATAGACCGGTTAACTCTGAAAGGCACATGTGGGAAACCCCATGGGTCCTTCTCCTATTGGACATTTCCTTTCACTAGAACGATTTTTAAATTGTTCAAAATAATAATCATCTTAAAAGCATGTACTGGGTCTCTTAGATTGGGAGTCTCTTTGAGGGCCACGGCAACTTCCTTCCAACTTGTTAAGCATGCCCTCTTCCCTTACAGCACAAGATGCAATGCAAAGCAAGCACTTATTCCTTCCAGAAATGCTTTGTGGATCCTACCCCAGACAAGGCCTGGTGATAGTGATGAGGAGGGCACAGAGAGCTATGCACAAAGCAATAACGCACCATGCTTGACCAAGAGAATGAGGATTATGTTAGCTCCCTCTTACAAAACGTGGAAATGTTGTACTTTAAAAAGGACTTTTAGATATTGCTTTCAGCCACATATCATGCAGCACTGACAAATATATAGTGTCAATATAATATTATTATGTCTCCTTCCCACGTCATCAGTCACAGACTTATCTGTGTTACACAGTCTCCATTTCAAAGCGTTTCGGAGCCTCTCCGATGGGTAGTGATTTAGGAAGAGATGAGAATAGTTGCACATTTCCGATAGCGTTGCGGGTGTATTTTGTGGGAATGATGATGAAGATCATGATCATGATGATAATGATAAGGTCCCCAGCTGTCTGCTGAAATTCCTTTCTGGGAAACAGCTGGAGATTCATTCTCTAAAGATCGCATCTGGCTTGATTTGCCAGCACTCAAATCCCATTGATCTGGTTCTGTTCTAGCCCTCTGTACTCGCAGTTCAAAGAGCAGGGAGGCCTGTAAAGAAATTACTACCATATTGTTCAATCGGCCACAGTGAGCAATATATACGATTATAATTAGGAACACATTAAGGGAAGCAGCTCAGTGGAGATAAGCTGCTTGACTGCGTACGCTTTTTGATGAGGGCTTAGCGCCAATCCGAGAAGAAAAAGATTAAATGTTTGTTACCAATCCTTTTGAACTTGTGGCAGGACATGTGGTAAAGCATTTTTGATTCAAATTAAAAGCATCCTAGGATAAAAATAACCCTGTTCTCCCAGGCCTTTCCAAGTGAAAACCATTTGGAGACTGATTTATTGTATAGCCCTTAACCTCTTTCCACCAGCATGATTAACGTAAGCATTTCTGAATCCCATGTAAGCCTGGACAGGTATTTGTCTTGTTACACATCTGTGAGACAAATGGCAATACAAATTAGACACTCAACAGATGTAAGTTTTCAAAGGCCGGGCAAATTTAATTTGACTGTGCATGTAAATGAAACGCTCATTGCGCTCTGAGGTCAGCGCTGTGGGTTACAGGTAGAGAGGGTGGTTGTGCCAAACGTCACCAAAAGGCCAGCAATTCAGAAACCCCGAAGAATGAGCTTTCTGAATCAAGGAGAGAAGACAGGCTGCTGCTGTAGCACCAGGGAAGGAAGCATGGGGAAGGCTGAAAAAGAAAAGGTCTGATTTGACCATGTAATCAAGAAGGACTTTCCATGGCCATTGGCAAGAGAAAAGGCAAGATGACCATGTTAAATGTTCTAAGCTTCCATGTCGAGAGGAAGCATGGTTTAGTGGTTTCTTCTGGGAATGGGGGAGAGAATGTTCGTGCCAGATTCAGCCTCTGATGTCCTCTGTGGCCTTGGGCAAGTCTCTTAACCTCTCTGTGCCTGTTACCTGTAAAACTGGGATACTGGTGTTTACCCACCGTATAGGAATCCGAGGTTGAACATCTTTTTTTGTTTGTTTTGTTTTAGTTTCAGAGGTGGAATTTAGTGATTCATCAGTTGCATATAATACCCAGTGCTCGTTCTGTCAAATGCCCTCCTGACTGCCTGTCACCCAGTTCCCCATCACCCCCCACCTCCCCTCCAGCAGCCCTCAGTTTGTTACATCCTTCTAAAGTGATTGCTGATCTCTTGAAAATGGCACTACATATTGTACATTTCATGAACCTGGAAAGTGTGGAACCATGTGACACGATCTGCCAAAGGAATACTTGACTTTTTACATTGGTTTTAATTATATCATGTGTAATTTTAACTTCTACACACAGTGTAGTCCTTAGAGACTAATTTTAAAAACTCAATTACAATGTTTTCTCACATTCTCTCACTCAGTCCCACCTCCCAGTCTTCCAAGACGGACAGACACATACACAGGCATACACTTTCCTCCTCCCAACAAAATTCTGGGGACTTTTTCTCTCTGTATAATTTCTTCCCTGGTAAGGCAGCTATAGGCAATAGCAGCAATGCTAAACTTCTAAAAGCAGTAAAAATCAATAGTTAATTCCACAAGCAAACTTCTTAGCACTTTCATTATCAAGCTGTCTTATCCGAAGTAGCATCTTCTAAGTTCCCACGGATGTTGATAGGAGGTTTTGTTTGTTTTCATTTTTTTAAAAGAGTTCGCAGTCATATCATTTTAGTCCTATCTTATTTGGTTAAACCAATGTCATTCTGATAATGTACACTGTAGAATTCTACAGGGGGGGCCAAGTATGAAATATTCTCCTAACTTATGTGTACCCCTTTACCATCGAATTGTCACATGTGTTCTGAAGGAAACATTTGCAGGAGTACTCATCCAAAGGGTTTTGTTATACTTTTTCTGTTTGAGAAAACTGAGATGTCATTGGGGCCTCTTGAACAAGAGGGAAGTTACTTCCAAATCCATGTGAGATTGATGGACAAGGAGCACTGGCCTTTAGAAAGAAGATTAAGGCCAATGGGCAGGTAGAGTATTCTTTTCTGCTTTTGCTTCCATCAGGAAGAATACGTTGCTATTACTTTTTTTCTTCGTTTGGTTTGTTTGCTTTGATTCTTTCTGTAGGAATCATAATAATAAATATATTTGGAGCAGCCCAGCTCTATAATAAATCTGTGCTAATTACTAGGGGGCAAATAAACCAAACCTGTAGTTTTGGGGTTTTTTTGTTTTTTTTTTTTAAGATTTTATTTATTTATTTCACAGAGGGAGAGAGATCACAAGGAGGCAGAGGCAGGCAGAGAGAGAAGGGGAAGCAGGCTCCCTGCTGAGCAGAGAGCCCGATGCGGGCCTCGATCCCAGGACCCTGAGATCATGACCTGAGCCGAAAGCAGAGGCTTTAACCCACTGAGCCACCCAGGCGCCCCCAAACCTGTAGTTTATGATAGTTTTATGAATAAATGCATTGAATTTAAATGACCCTCGTTGTTCTTTGAAATGCCAACTAGTCAGGAAACTCTTGCTGTTTTCTAGCCATTGGTCAGGGAAAGGAGGACTCAGGACTCCCCAGCCATGAGATGAACTCGCTGTCTCACTACTACTTGGCAAAGTCAAAAGGAACCCGGGATATCTTGCAGATAAAAGGGTTATCAATGAAAATCCATTAACAACTTTTACAGTTGATAGGTAAGTAACCACAGTGCCCTTCCTACGAGTATCATGACATCATGTGTTTCTTTTTTTTTTTTTTTTAAGATTTTATTTATTTATTTCACAGAGGGAGAGAGATCACAAGGAGGCAGAGAGGCAGGCAGAGAGAGAGGGGGAAGCAGGCTCCTCGCCGAGCAGGGAGCCCGATGCGGGCCTCGATCCCAGGACCCTGAGATCATGACCTGAGCCGAAAGCAGGGGCTTTAACCCACTGAGCCACCCAGGCGCCCCATCATGTGTTTCTTAGGTCACCCTTCCCCACTAAACCCTGAGTTCCTTAAGGTCAGAGACAAAGTCCTACATGCATAGTTGTTCCTGGAATATTCCCTAGTGCTTGAGTCATAGTAGTTACCTGTCACACATTTATGGAATTGAACTGACATCAAGTCACTTGGAACAAGAATATTTATAAAAAAATGTATCTATAGTACTTAGTTTACAGAGATTGACTCTTATTTTCAAAGTGAAGTACAGAAATTCCATATTTACCTGGGTATTTCTGGCCAGAATATACAGCTCATTTGTGGCTTAAAGAGAGGATGTAAAAGCACAAATTCTTCATAATTTTTATGCTGGGTCAGAGCAAACCTGCTCAAATATAATGTTTTCCTATATGAAGTTATTTTTCTTAATCAATATGAGGAGCTTTACTTACCCTGGGTAAATGTCACTATTCTGTCATAAACTGTCAGAGTGATTTTGAATTTTGACCCTTCTATCTGTCTTGGAATTATTTATTCCTCAGTGCTCCATGTCATCTGGGGATGTGACATCACCTAAAAGTGTGATAAAAATTTTTAAGTCCATGGCCAAGGTGAAAAATGTGGTGGGACAAAAATAATTTTGTTTAATTAATCAACGGTGTTGGAATGTGGGCTTTAAATCTGCAGTTACGTTCTCATCCAGGCTTCCTTTCTTTTACATAAAGATATCCCAAGATTTTTGTCAATCTTCACTCAGGAGGACAACCTTTGATACTATCATAATTGTAAATCTACTATTACTATGACATCATCTCAGAGGTGACACCTATGTATTGCATAATAGCACTAAAACAATCAAGTCTGGCATTCTCAAGACTCCCGGATAAACAGAACAATGCTGGCCAAATTGTGCCACAAATGCATACCTTCATGCTTCTGTCTTCACTGAGACCATGCTCACATTCATGGAAAATGGCCAGAAACTTAGCTCCCTCAAACTTCCTTACCGTTAAGCTGTTTGTGATGTGAATCCTATACTTTGTAATCTCGTATTGTAATGTCTTCCCTTTCCTCTGAAATGCCAGGTAATTGCCACAAAATGCCTTATGTCCATCAGTTTTAAATTTTAAAAAAGTACATACCAGAGAATTAAATGAGAGAATGCCAATACGTATGAAAATTTAATAAAGACAAAAGTAGTAGTTCAATTCAACAGTAAAGGGATAGATTATTTAATCACTAGCAATGACACAAAGAGAACTTTAACAGGGGCCCCAACCTTGCAGCATTTCATTCAGGTACATTAGACAAGAGTAAATAATATGTTGATTTGAAGAAACTTGAAGTCGTTCTAGAAGACCTCCTATGCAATTTTAACTGACACTTTAGGAGACCAAGAAGTTGTAGAAGAAAAAATAGACATATTATACTTCAGAAAAACTAAATTGGCAGAAGATGTCATACACAGAGTCAAAGGACCAACTTAGAATAGGAAAAGAAAAATGCTTGTAAACCAAATAATAAAGGATTAATATATAATGCTCATTACCATAGATAGGTATTACTTATAAACAAAACAAAACAAAAAATGATTGAGTTATAGGCCTGGGATAGTTGTAGGTAGTTCATGGAGAAGCAAAGGCAAATAACAACAGTTGCATGAAAAGATGCTCAGTTTCACTGGTCGTGGGCCAGGGAAAACGTAAAGGCACAATAATGTGTCTGTTTATTGGGATGTCTGGATGGTTCAGTCAGGTTCGACTCAGGTCCCGATCCCAGGGTCCTGGGATGGAGCCCAGGGTTGTGCTCCCTGCTCAGCGGGGAGTCTGCTTCTCCCTTCCCCTCTGCCCCTCCCCCTGCTGGTTCTCTCTCTCTCAAATAAATAAATAAAATCGTTAAAAAAAATGTTCCCATCATTATGCAGAGCAACTTTTTATTTTTTTAAGATTTTATTTATTTATTTGACAGAGACACAGTGAGAGAAGGAACACAAGCAGGGCGAGTGGGAGAGGGAGAAGCAGGCTTCCCCAGAGCAGGGAGCCCCATAGAGGACTCGATCCCAGGACCCTGGGATCATGACTGGAGCCGAAGGCAGACGCTTAATGGCTGAGCTGCCCAGGTGCCCTGAAGAGCAACTTAAAAAAAAAAAAAAATGTCCCTTTATCAATTTGCCCTCAAACTAGTAGAGATTAAAAATAAGAACACTTGTTATAGATTTGGATAAAAGGAAATAATATGGTTGGAAAAAAGAAAATGAGAACACCCATACAGGGCTGGAAACGTGAAGTATTCCAGTCTGTTTCAGGAAGCAAGGTGTCAAATAAGTTAAAAATGCTCTTCAATCTGTAACTCCCACTCTAGCCAAAGTATGGAAATGAGATAGATAGACAGACAGACAGATGTAGATATGAGTATTTCATGAAGCATTGCCTGATTATATATCATGTTGGATTGTTTCAATTTGCAAAAAGAAAATTGAGTGGAAACAAATAAAAGCTACTCATGAGTGAATGGTTGAATTCATGTGGTGTATTCTCACCATGCTCTGTAACACAGCCACTAGAGGTAAGAGAGCTGGACCATCTGACACAGTAGAAGTATTTCCATGTGCTATTAGTAAGTAAGCAAGTAAGTCACATAAAAGTCTTATATAACCTTATATTTATAAAAATATAAATAATCCCTACTATACATGTGCAAAAGTGTGTGTATATGTATATATACATGTAGATGTTTGCACATACATGCATGTACATCTGTGTGTATTTTTACTTGCAATTACACAAACATGGTAAGATACCTAAAAGATGAATATTTTGGTTATTATGGGTCACCGCGGGGCAAGAGCAGTGTGAGGAGAGCAAGAAGGGATCCAAATAAAAAAGTGTAAGAGAACAGTACTACACTAAACCCTCTAGCATATGTACAGCTAAACACACATATATCATCACACTTTGTATTACCTAAAATAACACAGATGTGTTTAAAGGAATGTTTGAATGAAAGTAATGGAAAGCACAGAAACCTTGTGAACAAATCAGAATACCATTTAAAACAAGTCAAAACTATTGAATTACAAATGAATTAAATAATTTCTGACACTAAGAGGAGCTAGCTCAACTCTCCCTATTACAGTACAGAGATCAGCGGGTGCTTTCTCAATAATTGTTTCATGTATAACTCACCACCCTGCCTATGATTAAATATAAGGATGAAAAACAAAGATCAAGAATTGCTATCATTAGAAATAGCTTGGACCCAATTTTGCTTATTTAGTTTAAGAAATTGATAACGCTTTCAAGTCAGATTTTAAAGTCATCTACTAAGAGACAAGGTTACATTATAAACTTTTATTCACCGTTTCCTACCATCTTATAAAGCCACAAAATCTAAATGATGCTAAAAGCAAACCATAGAAACGAACACTTAGAAACGAGAGGCTGTGCCTGAGAATTTCAGTATTCTAGCCATGAAGCTGTGGGCACTAACATTCTTTTTAAAAGACCCAGCTGAACTGAGAATGAAGAATCACAGCTTCTCATCTCGGATCAGCTTTGCTGAGAGCTTGCAGTGTGACTTTGACTCAATCACTTGACCCTTCTGAGCCTCTGATTCCCTGTAGGTAATAATCCTGGCCTTATCTCCCTCGTTGTTTCAAAAATAAAATGAGAAGGATGATTTATGTGAAAGCACTTTGAATAGTAAAATGTGCTATATTATTATTCAAACAAGGCATTATCCTCTCAAACCTACTTAGCAAGGGGTTGTCAATGAAATACTGCATATTAATGCGATCCTGGGCTTCAGAGAACTTGGATTCTCTGGGCACCATTACAGTCGAGACTGTTTTTCAGCACAGCATAAATTATGTGCTCCAAACAAGTCTTCAATACCCTTCGGAAGCCTGAGAGGCCCGTGTGAGGCTGCTTAGTGCCCCCCAAATAGGTACCACTGCAGAGAAAGGAAGAGTGTTTCAGAAACACAGTGAACAAGGGTCTGCCTGCCAAGTCTGCGCTCGAGCTGCAGTTTCTCATGTGCGCGGGTGTTGAGAATAAAGGAAGCATGTCTAAAAACCCAAGTCTAGGCAGGAATTTCCACACCCTCTGGGTATTTCACCGAGCTACTATTACACATGCATATCCATGCATAAGTGTGAATATACACAAACGTGACATTACAAAAGCGGATGGCTTTTCCAAGTTATATACCCAATTCACGAAATGGCATCAGTTCCACAAACCTGATTTGCTATTGTAATTGAGTCCTTTTGCAAGCTTTTTTTTTTTTTTTTTTTTCCATTTTGGATGCTAGAGTCATTTACCCGTTTGGGAGCATTGTAAGGTATCCACAAAGTGCGCTTTTTCACAACTGCATTGTGTAGGTTACATCTCACGGATTATTTTTCTACTTATAAATCTCAGAAATCTCTGCGTAGCTTGTCATTGTTATTATTATTTTTAAAATATTAGAGTGTTGGAATGAGGCAAGACTTGGAAAAATTGGGTCATAGATTTTCTCAATCTGGGACCCTGACTCAATCTGGGAATTCTCACGGGCGTTTTATTAGAACCACTGAATCCGCTCATTACCTGTGAGGTTTCAAAGGAAGTCAGATCTCTCAAACAAGGTTCCCCTTGTGTGTCCAAGTGCACCTTGGGCTTTATTCTCCCCACAAGCCCATAAAGGTAATAGCAACACACTCTGGGCACACAGTAAAAAAGCCTCGTTCCTGGTTGCCAAAGCCCTCAGGGCTGTCGTTCTTCACCCATCACAGCTTCTGGTGGGCTTATCACCACCAGGAAAGAGTTTCTCTCCATGCAATATAGCTTAGGGGTGAAGGGTCAGCGTTACAATGTCCGAGAGATTTGAACTGACATCCCAGCTCAATCACTTAGGTGACTTTGGGCAAGTGTGTTAACCTCTCGGATCCGATTTCTCCTCTGGCTAAGGGGCATAGTAGTTGCTAACTAAAAGGGTAACTGTGGGGGATGAAGTGAGCTCACGCCTGGAAAGTATTTAGGATAGATAGTTCCAGGCACACCATTAGCACTCAACCAACGGCAACTGGAAGGGTGTGGCTGCTCACCACTGCTGTAGGAAACTCAGGAGTTAGGGAGGTGTCTAAGCCCATTCAAAGAGAAAAAATCTTATTTCCAAACTTAAAGTGAGGCAAGCTATACACACCAATTAGTAAGAGTGGAACTACGCAGACAGCTTTCCTGAAATCACAGGTAAAGCTACATAAAATCTGTATAAGGAAGCCAGGAAGACGGGGTCTCCACACTTCCAGGCAACCCCTGAACAGCTCCACGGCGAAGCAGGAAGGGAAAAACGGGTCAAAAACCACACCTCTGAAGCATTTGTGCATGTAGCTTAAATGTACATGACATTACAAAACACTAAAGATCCATATGTATATCTAGAATTATAAACTCTAGGTCGGAAGAACTCATCTCCCTGCCCTCGGTGACTGCTCAGCACCGTAGTATCTTCAATTTTTCGTCTTTTAAAGACGAGATCAAGCTTGTCTGCATGATTCCTGTAGGCGTAGTGGGGACACAGCTCTGCACGGCTGGGATCAAGAGAATCCTGATTTATGACATTTGCCAGTTTCTATGGTAATTGAAATTACCTGAGACTCCACCTGAGACTCACTGAGAGCAAAACTTGGAAGAGACACAGATGGCCAGTACTAGTCGGTTCCAACCACACCACTGTGCAAGTAGGACAAGCATGGGGGGTGGATGTTATCCAGATAGATTTCAGTTCTCTTAATCAGTCAGGTCATTCCCCCTCTAAATTGTCTGATTCTGTTTCTCTCTTCAATCTGAATTATTTCCATTTACTTAATTTTTCCCACTGATCTTACCTTCTTGTCTCTGTGTCCCTCCAGGTGCTCTGCTATGAATTATGAGCAATCTGTATGTATCCTTCTGACTGTAAAAATAATGAAAGAGAGGTGAACAAAAATCAGTCATTTAGGAAGACATGGATACCTGGATTTCCAATAATGTCATTACAAAACGAACTTATTTTAATCAAGTTTCACTATAGTATGTGTCCAGCATAAGTCGCCGATGTTCAAGGTCAGGTCCTTCCAAGGGCACATATGGCCCATTTCCAACACACGTTAATATGGTCTATCAACTTCTCTCTCTACCCAATGTAGTCTGCACACTGCTGCCAGAAATCTCTTCCTGAAATAACACTTGGATCACATTCCCTGTTCAAAAATTCTAGTGGTTTCTCAGTCCTTCAGAAAAAGCCCAAATCCTTTGCCTCAAGGTCTCTCACAGCCAGAACACCAATGGCTTCAGGTGCCCATCTCTCGTGATCTCTTCACCACAGCCTACTCGTCATCCTCTCCGCCCTTGTACGCCTGTCTTCCTTTACATAGCAAACGTTTTGATTTACCTTTGCTAAACTCACATTCTTTCTTTCCTTCTGACCTCAAATTCTGCCTTTTCTGTGACTCTCTTCTATCCACTCTGATTTGATCTTCCCTCCTCTGAACTCGTCCCACTGTCTTGTCTTTACCTCCCAAATTACTCATGCTGTACACTGTTGGCATCGATATTTAAATTCCTCAAATGGATTTCCAACATGAAAAGCACCAGGACCATCTTTGACCATCCTGCCAGCACTCTCAAATAGAACTTTCTGTAATAAGGTAAATGTTTTTTATCCACACTATCCAATGTGATTGCCACTAGTCACACATGGCTATTGAGCACATGAATGTGGACAGCACAACTGAAGAACTAAACTTTATTTATTTCAATTCATGAGCATTTAAGTTGAAATAGTCACAGATGACTAGTAGTTACATATTGGCTAACACAGCTAGACCCTCTATAGAATGTCGTGCAGGGTCTTCTACTTTGCCTCTAATCAATATTTGCTGAAGGATTCAGTCAGACTCCCTTAGGTCACAGTGGAACCCCAAAACTGCTTTCTAGCTCATCTCTTGCTTCTAATTATCTCTTCCTACAGTTATACCCACTTCATAATCCCCCACAACCCATCTGGTGACATCTTGGTGACAACAGCCACAGGATGGAATTTAAGTGATCATAAGTACACAGTCTACCTCTAGCCCTCTACAGCTCAAAGGTGAGCACCAAGCATGCCAGGAATGGAGCATTTGAGAGCCAACTACTTCTTTTCACAGGCTCATCTCCCCTTTCAAGGGCCAGTGTGCCAAAGCCTCCACGTCAAAGTCTACACTGAGACCTTCTAGAAACTGTCCTACCACTTTTGGGTCACTTTTGCCATGCTATTTAAATTTAGTGAAAGTCTAAATTTCAGTTTTTCAGAGCTGAAACATGGTTAACTCCTGGTAAAAAAAAAAATAAAAAATAATTTGCAGCAAATAGCCTCATTTATTTTTGCTCATTCACTTGCACAGATGGGACAACAGTTCGTTTGCGATTTAAGGAATTTAAAATAATGTAAACACTCTGTTTCAGCAATGTTGAAGAAAAACTAGAAAATTCTTTCTCTCAAACAACTTGGAAAATGCCTCACTTCATTGAGAAATAACTCTGAACAGAATTTTAAAGCAAAACGGACCTTAGACATCAATGAGCCCAGGGCACCCACTCTACATTTAACAAATACAACCACTGCAATTTAGAATTGTTTTCATAAAGCTATTAGTAAATCTTTGCCTGCGGCAGAGATACCCAGAAATATATTCTATTTCTGCAGCACTCGCTATTAATTAACAGAACCCTGACTTACAGGACTATTAAAATGTCTTTTATTTAAAATGACCAAATTAAATTAGATCACTTCACTTTATAAACATAAAAAGTAAAATGCTGTTTTCATTCTTCCCTCTGCAGTAGTCATTTAGAATAAGGTAATGTAATAACATCTGTCTCATACAAAAAAAAAAATCAATTTCTGTAAGAAAAGGAAACATTTACTTATTCGCCTTGTGTTTTTATTAGACCCTGAGCTTTGCAGATGTCACTTTCCATGAATAATTCACCCCAAAATTTGGCCCAACTCTTTATTAGCTTCCATTTTTCAGAAGACATTTAGCATTGCATCACATGCCTTAGCGTGCACACATGTGCGCGCACACACACACAAACTTAGTGTCAAATGTAATTAAATATTTTATAGTACAACCTAAGTCACAGCAGATACTTTTTATGAAGTTCATATTATCCTATAAATACTCTTCGCAGAAAAATTAGAAAACACTCATAGGCAGCTAGTCATTTTGTACTTTGCTTTCCATTTTCAAATAATCTTTGACTTCCAGTTACATTGCATTATGGGACTTGTAATGCTACACAATGATTACATTGTTCTACTGCAAAGTCCCAATTCTGATATCAAAGGGAATACAAATCTTCCTCCAAGATAATGATACTAAAACATATTCACTGTCAAGTGGCAATTTCTCTAGCTCTAAGTGTAAATACTAGGCTGTAAAAGAGCAAGACATTTCTGATAGCCAGATTAACTATATGACATGCTTAAATAAATGCAACGTTGTTATTTTTGAACTCATATAGCACCCAAACTAAGCCAAAAGATGTTATCAGAATACATGATCAAGTAGAGGTTATGCAGCCCTCTACAGTATAGAGAATATGTATAAAATTGTTAGAGTATAATGTATATAAATTTATATGTAGTGTCCTGATGAAGAGCTTATATAGTTGTCCTACCTCTGAAATTTTCCTACACTCATCCACCTACTTTGGTTTTCCTTAGTCAGGTGCCTAAGAAGCCCCCTTACCAACAAAGTACAAAGGTCCTCTTTGCTCAGCTTGTTTTATTTATCTCAGATGACGAATAAGTGGCAACTGTTTTCTTAGAATGTTACAGTGTACTAGAAATACTTTCTGTTTTCGTTTTAATTCTGAGTGTAGCTTCCAAGAAAATCAATTTGGTCTGACGTATACGGATATTCCATACTTGAGAAATGTCTATATAGATGTAACCTATTGGACAGATGGGCTGAAGGGCATTTTGGGTTCATATATTGAGCAGAACCTGTTCTAAACTCCTGGGACACTCACACTTCAGTAGCATGTTCACAGTCTAAAAACTTTCTTCACTTGCAAATACCCAGTGTGAGATCTGCCCATATTTTAAACCAATTAGCATATGTTATATTCAAGGCAACACACATTCAAGTTGCTTAGAGTTTCAATAGTATCTAGACAATCTGAAGGCAAAATGTGGGTCTCGCTAATAATCACAGCTGAGCCTAAGATTCAAAGCCAGGCCAAGGACATATTTCATTAATCAATTGCACAGACCAATAAAAACTACTTCTCATGTTTAAAAAACAGTCCAAAAAAAAAAAAAATTGGAGGGGAGGTGCCTGGGTGGCTCAGTCGTTAAGCGTCTGCCTTAGGCTCAGGTCATGATCCCAGGGTCCTGGGATAGAGCCCCACATTGGGCTCCCTGCTCGGCAGGAAGCCTGCTTCTCCTTTTCCCACCCCACCTCGCCCCACTTGTATTCCCTCTCTTGCTGTCTCTCTGTGTCAAATAAAATCTTAAAAAAAATTTTTTTTTAAATTGTTTGGGTATAACAGATAGAAAATCGTACTAACCAAGCCAAGTGGCTTTTTTTTACTATGAGAAAAAAAAAATATTCGAATACCTCATAAAATTTAAAAATATGTTAATAAGTCAGTACAACTTAGCATTTAGACTAGAAAAAAGAAAATATTAAAAAGATGTCAACACTATTATTGTTACTAAGTCAAACCAAAAGCACTCTGTAAAATACTAAATACAGCATGATGTAACTTTTTCTGAGACGCATAAATATAGAGAACAAGTTATTAGTGGTGATTACCTTCAATTGGTATATTTTCTTTTTTAAACCTATAGTGCTTTATCACTTTTTCTGTAAGTAGGCATTCATTATTTAAATTAAAAAAAACAACTATTGACTGGAGCTAGTAGCAGTGTACTCTGTTAGAGTACCAACAACAGCAATAATAATCATAATGATAGCAAACTTCAGTGTTTACAGTATGTCTTAATTTTAGAAAGAATACCCTGTTTTCTCCAATTATGTTTATTTTGTCATAAGAAAATATTGCTCTAAAACCCCATTCAGTATGTACCATTGGTTGTATATTTCATATTCACACAGTCAATCCACATTATCAAATTTGATGAAAATGTCCCATATTTTAATGAGGTTTTCAGTCAGTTGGCTGCGATTCACTTCTCCTGAGTTGGTCTCACAGCTGAATTATCACGCCTCTACCAGAGACCTGATATTGATGATGGCATGAGATTTTTTTCTTGACTGCCTATTTGCTGAAAGTTTACCTCCTAAATCACTTCATCCATTCATGGATGGAGCAGCTACCATGCGCCATGCGCCTGAGATACATGCATTAAAGATATAGACATAAACATCACGAGATTCTGTCTCTTACCATCATGCATTCTTAGTAGACATGTGGGGAGATGTTGGGTCAGAGCAAGGAAGATGTGAAAACAGCTAATTACAACATAGTATAAGATAGGCTAATACAAATTACTAGAGGCGTAAAGGTGGGGGAGGCCTTTCTGGAAAATAAAGACATTCCTCTGAGTCTATTAAAAGCAAATTATGGGGTGCCTGGGTGGCTCAGTGGGTTAAAGCCTCTGCTTTCAGCTCAGGTCATGATCTCAGGGTCCTGGGATCGAGGCCCGCATCGGGCTCCCTGCTCGGCGAGGAGCCTGCTTCCCCCTCTCTTTCTCTGCCTGCCTCTCTGCCTCCTTGTGATCTCTCTCCCTCTGTGAAATAAATAAATAAAATCTAAAAAAAAAAAAAGAAAAAGCAAATAAAGCAAATTGTGAATACTAATGTCCACTAGGATCATACCACTTTAGCTCCCATGAATGAATCAAATTATTATACACACACACACACACACACACACACACACACACATTAGGCATAAAACTCAATGGAGCTGAAATTCTCCAGTGATCTCACATTGGGAATGGGTATGGGTGTGGGGAGCTTTATGTCCCCATTTGCACAACTCTATTGGCAAGTATAATGGGAATATCCAGGATATCAAGTTAATGTATTTCCATGCTACGTAATTCTTACTTCCTCGTTTTTCCATGATTCTCTATATGAGAAAACACACCTGGCCACCTCATAGTTTAGAATTTCTTCCCCTGGTACAGAAAGGTTATTTTTGCCACCAATGAAAGCTAAGCCATGAAGCTCATTGAAATAGGTGTGGCCTAAGAAATGTTTCAATCAGAAAGGCGGTTAATGGAAAGCTACTTCTCTGAGCACGGCAGAGGGGACAAAGAAGCACAGAAATGGTCGTCAAGAATGGCAGAACCAGATTCTGAAGTGTCTAAACCCCACCACCCCTGACATCTTGGGAAACCCACGAACACTGGAGTTAGCAACTTCCTTTCTCTGGTACAATCTGAGGGATCAGGAAGCTCCCATCTGTTTCTGTGTCTCAGCCAACATGCCACCAGCAGGACAATGCAGCAACAAGAGAGATGTCCTTCGAGAGTCTGCAGTAGCAGTTTTCAATGAGGGGCACACCTGAATCCTGTGTGCTCCAAAGGGGGCCCACAGGGCATCGGGAGGGCTGGCGGAAGCCTGGGTTGGAAGCAAGGGCAGCAAAGCATGGATACACGAGCCTGCAAGCCAATGTCGACGCCCACAAATGTCAGGTGTGGACAACAGCATGATCCCTCTCTAGGCCACACGGAGCCAGCCACATGTCAACAGACCCCAGTGGGCCTGAACAGACAAGCTTCCTCACCGCAGAGCCCAAGAACAGCACACAGAACAAGGAGCTGCATTCATAGAAGCCCGACTCGCCCACCGCCACAGGATTATATGACCTCCCTCAGCCCCCCACCCTGAGACATATGACACCATCCCGGGGAAGAGCAGGGAAATGGTTGAGAAATCTGACAGACTCTGCACATTTAGCCTAAAGAGACTGAGTCATCCAAGAGAAATGATCTAAACAGGGAGAGACAGAAATGCAGTTGATTAGCAAGATTAAAGCACCTCACCCCCACCCCATACCCCAATCAGAATTAACAAGCTCAGGGAAAAATTAAATCATTATCAAAAGTTTCCCCCAAGCTTCTGAAAAGCCTATGAAGGAATCATATGAAGTAGGAGTCACAGGGCAAATGTTACCTATCCTATTACACTAACACCCAGCGCTCGAAAGCCTGTCTCTTTGAAGCAAGGAGACCCTCCCTCAGTTGACAACTTGTACTGATCATGATAGAAAACACAAGAGCCTCGGTTACGAGATCTTTGAAATCAGTATCGATCATTTATTCCTCAGCTGCTTTCTGCCACTTGCTTTGCCTGGCAAACTGGGTGGCCAGTGATGACGGCTAGCCACAAGTATTTGTCCCTAGTTCAGTTAGTCTCATTACCCCTCAACTCACATTCCCTGATTCTTAAGAGATGGATAAGAAGAAAAAAGTAGGGACGTCTGGGTGGCTCAATGGGTTAAACCTCTGCCTTCTGCTCAGGTCATGATCTCAGGGTCCTGGAATCAAGTCCCACATCGGGCTTCCTGCCCGGCAAGGAGCCTGCTCCCCCCTTTCTCTCTGCCTGCCACTCTTCCTACTTGTGAGCTCTCTCTCTCTCTGTCAACTAAATAAATAAAACCTTAAAAGAAGAAGAAGAAGAAGAAGAAGAAGAAGAAGAAGAAGAAGAAGAAGAAGAAGAAGAAGAAGAAGAAGAAGAAGAAAGTAACTGGTATTCATGAATTGGGTAGATGTTTTAGTAGAGTATAAAAAATCTGGGCTTGGAGGCGGCAGTAGATGACACAGCTGGTACTATTCTGTCACCAGTTTTCCACTTAACGTCCACCATTCAGGGAAAAGAATGTTGTCAAGTAAGCTTGGAGTGCTAGGGTGTGTAGCATGAAGCGGACTTCTCTGAACGGCTGCCACTGATAAATCGGAAGTGCACACTGCAGTGCTGAAGGGCTAGCTATACGGTTCCCCAAAACATATTCCAGTAGCTTACTGCCGCGGGCTGACACCAGCTCATGAAACATTGTGGGCGTCTCTTCTCGACTCTGAGATAGGCAATGTCACTGGTGGTTTGAAATCAGCAATGATGGGAGCATTTACACCATAAAGAGTGGCAGACGTTAATAGGGTTTTCTTCCTTTCTCTGGAAAGCTGGTTCTTAAACATTTACTACTGTCTCAGAAACCTCTTGTAAATAAAATGTTCCACAGCATTGGTGGATTAGTGTTCTATTCCTGCTGTAACAAATTACCACAAAGTTAGCAGCTTAAAACAACACAAATATATCATCTCACAGTAAGGTAGAAGTGCGACATCGTTTCACTGGGTTAAAATCCCAGTGTAAGCACTCCCTTCTAGAGGCTACAGGAGAAAGTACACGTCCTTGCCTTTTCCAGCTTCGAGAGCCATCTACATTCCTTGGCCCATGGCCCTTGCTCTGTGGTCAAAGCCACAAACAAGAGACCTAGTGCTTCTCACCCTGCATCACCTCTTCTGCCTCTGTCTTCCACTTTCAGAGACACTCGTGATTATATTGGGCCCACTTGGATAATCCAGGATAACCTCCCTATTTTCAAGTCAGCTGATTAGCAACCTTAATTCCATATGTAACCATAAATACCCTTTGCAATGTAAAGTAACATATTTGCAAGATCCAGGGCTTAGGATGTGGTTATCTCTGAAAGGCCATTATGGCACTTAACACAATTGTGTTCAAGGAACACATGTTGAGGAGAGTCACTAAAACCCTTTAATGGAAAGTGCATGGGCTATTCACTTTTCTAAACCATCTTGTAGAAAATATTCATCCCCGTAGAGCCTCAGTGAATTGCTCTGTGAAATGGGGATACTATTTTCTTTATCTAAGTTGTTTGGCCAAATATAACACTAGAAGTGACAGTATCTTAAAAAATGATGAGGCTCTATACCTATAAATCATTATTAATAATAATAACGGTTTTACTAAAGATCAAAATAATTCCTATAACTTAAAACTCAAGCATTCCCTATCTGCATGTTCTCAAAAAGATAGGGTGGGCTCTGGCCCACTGTGAGGAGGAGAGCGGAAGGCAATAAAGCTAAGGACACATACTGAGACCTCAATCCCAGGTCACTTTAGATTTTCACTTGTGCCTAGATCTAGATTAGACCTCCTAGAGTCCTTTGAATTAATCCCCCAAACCTGGGAAAACTCAGGATCTTCTGGGCCCTTTGGGAGTAGACGTGGACAAATTCCTCTTTACGGGCCACTCTTTCTTCTCTCCCCTGCTTCCACTTGGTAACATTTGTAAGCCATAAAACGCAGACAAGTGGGCTGAGGTGGGTAAAGAATAGGAACCATTTTTAATGTCTCCTTCCTTTTAGATGGAACATGAAACCAAGATCCTTTCCAGAGGGAGTCATAGAACTAAACACACTGAATCCTAAGTGTTGATTCCTGAGTTTATGCCTCTCTGCATCTCAAATAAATGGAATGACTTACTAAAATGTAATTTTTACTTTTTGCGCTTTATATATTTGGCCCTTTTGTCTCCTTTTGCCTGTTACATTACCACCATCCGTGATGAAGAGTAGATGCACAGCTGGAAAAGAGATTAAGGAATGTATTTTTTAATGAACTATAGATTTTACATGGAAAATAAATCTTAATAAATGATGTATTCATTTGACTGTGTAAAATTTTGAACCATTTTACTGTCCTATGAAGAAAAATAGGATCTCTCTGGATGTCTTTGGCAAAGGCAAGTGATTGTAAGTTGTCAGTTATCAGCCTTTGGTAAACCTGATCCTATCCCAGCTTGGTTCTATAATCCACCACTCCGTGGTTTCTGGAAGGGGTTCCACCTTTGGAATCTGTGTCAGGTTATGCTGTCATCAGCAAAACCAGCCAGGCAAGATGGTGACCTGGGCATAGCTAAGATTATGGAACAGAATCACTTTGTTTTGTTGTGAGTCGATTCTGTGCACTGAGAGTGTCAGAGTTCGTCTTTCATTTTGGAGCTTTTCTGATAACCCTGTCGGGGCCCAGACTAACCAGTCCCAAGCTTTACTACAAGGACCCAGCAGGGGATTGTAACAGCAGCAATGTCTTGGCTAAAAGAGTCTTGAACCAGACTTGGCCACCCATGGGGCTTCTGTGGGCTAGTCCCGCTCTTGAAACACTGTGACATATGAATTTTCATCAGCTTTGCCTTCTTGAAAATGACAGAAGCCTTCATATTAGAAAAGTATGAAAAGCATGTACATCAGGAGAAGCATCAAGCCTTGACATCAAGAATTGTTTCCACAGAAAAGGAGTAAAGAATCATTGAACACTACATCAAAAACTATTGATGTACTATACAGTGGCTAACTGAACATAATAAAAAAAAAAAGAAAATGCTGAAAACAAAAATGTATTATGTGGGAAGAGGGAGAAATAATTATAAAATTTGAATGGGGCCTTTCTTACAATCTCTTATAAGTATTTTGAAAGCAGGTACGTATATCTGACTTTCAGGTCCTTTTTTTGTAGGAGGAAAAAATAACAACATCTGAGATTTCTTATTTTTCTACTTTTTCCAAAAAGCTTGGCTCAGGCCCTGGGCTCATTCGATAAGGGCTACCATGCTCAAAAAATCATTGAGCACAGCCAGCATGACAGGACTGCTCAGTTAAAAACAGCTTTGTAGACTTCCAAAGGAACAGGATTGTTTTTATGCAAAGGCTTCAGATTATCAAACAGATCCAAGAATATCCCTAGGGCAATTCTGGGAACTCCGGAAACAGAAGCCTCAGCAGGTGTAGGCTGGTCATGGGATGTTGAGGTCTAAATCTTCTCAAGGTAATCTAATTGCATTGAAATGTAATGGACACGTCTGAATTCATGTACCATTCTAGATTCTGCATAAGACCTCTCTTTGATGAAATCCCTGGCTTGGTAGCTAGAAGAAGGTGAGAGTTGGTGTCAAGGCACCTAATTAGGTAGAAAATATTTCCAAGACTTAGAATTAGGCCCAACATTTCAGTTTGGTCAAAAAGCACACATCTCTGAAAATGGACCTCAAAATGTCTCATCCTTTTTGAACCCCAGAGAGACCTCTGGATCTTCTTGTTTTCTCTGCCTCATCACCAATGGAACTTGACTCCTCCCCTTAAGATTCACCTTCACCAGGGAGCGTTCCTTGTTAATATCACCCAGTTCCAATCATTGGTGCATTCAGGCTCAGCTGCCCAGCAAGAATGGCTAAACTAGTTTCGTGTTTGCATGCCACGTGTAGTTTTACTATATGTTGCTGCAGCGGCTGGATATTTTTGAGAGGGTGCATCTGCTTGTCTACCTTTTCACATAAGATGGTGAATTCCCTTAAGGACGGAGACTCTATCCTCTTCCTGCAAAGATTTCACACTTTCTTATAAAACATTTAACTTAGGGGTATTCATAATCTCTTATTAAAATGATAATATTTATCACAGAATCAGAAGTTTAAGCTCTTTTCCATCAACTGGATCTCAGTATACTCTGTTTTAAAGAAAGGGCAACAAGTCTGCGAGAGAATCTGAGACTTTCTTCAGGGATGGTGGCCAGATATATTTAGCAGATTGGAGATATATAATCTTTGGGAAAACTGGGCCAACCAGGCCAAACCCTCTCCCAAATCTCAATGACTCTGGCAAGAAACACTCCCAAAGGGTCCTAAGAAAGTTTAGAAGAGATTAGGCATAGCAAATAGTGACATGAGTTTAGTAGGGGTAAATATGACACACATAATCAGCACTCAGCAACATTTATTTCACCCTCTCTCTCACGTAGGTGAAGCATTTATCACATGTTGAGTTGGAAGAACTGCATGTGCATCGAAACAGAGTCCACGAGGACACAAGGGAGGACTAACCTGAGCCTTATCCACAATACTGAATAAGGCTATTTCAGAAGAAAACCATTCCTCCTGAGTCTGCTTTAAAGCCTGACCAGAATCTCCAAAACTAGCCCACATCAAGGGAGGAGGTCTGTCCTTCCCTTGAATTTGGGTGGGCTCATGAGAGGCTTGACCAAAGGGGTATAGTAGAGGTGACAATATGTGATTTCCAAAGCTAGGTCACAAAAGGCCACGTGGCTGCCACCTTTTTTTACAGGAATAAGCACTCACGAGCCGGAGTCACCATGTCAAAAGTCCAACAACCCAGCAGCCGCCATGCTGTGAGTCAGCTCAGACCACATGGAAAATATCTGTGCAAGAATTCCAGTTGATAGAACCACCTAAGTGAGGGGTTTGAGTTCTTTCTGCCATATGCCAGACATAGGTGTGAAGATTATCATAGCCTCTAGAGTTTTGATTCATGCCTGGTTATTGAAATCTTCCCTTGCTGGGGCCTCAGATATGGTGAAGCAGAAACAGACTATCTCTGCTGTGGCCTGTCCAAATTCCCGACTCACCAGATATATGAGAATAAAATATTGTTTGATGCCTCCCTTCTTTTTCTGCTGTTGGGAAAGATTGAGAAGACATGGCCATTAAGACTATGTCATTTCACTGACTATCAGATCACTTCATTTTCATAATTCAGTGGCAAATATTTAATTATACCCATCATCAGAAGAATGAACATCTAGTTTATAGTGTCTCATGCCAGAAACCATAGTTCTTGTATTTTGCTAAACCACCAGAAAAGATTTTGTCTCTGGTTGGCAAGTCTATACTACTTGTTTTTTTCTTTATTGGAGCAGTGGAACACAGAACGGTTCTATCTTGGGGAAACTGAGGACAGATCTGCACCCTCCGTCACAGCTGGTGGCCTGATGCAGAAATAAAAGTCAACCCCAGCCTGACAGACCATACTCAAGCGATCAGGTGTCTCACTCCCATCCCTTGAACAAATGATTAGAAATCAGCAGCAAAGTGTCTATTATTGAAATAACAAAAAGTTCAGTGATACTACTACATTAGCACACCAGCTGGGGAAAACATTTTTTACCTAAAGAAAGATACTTTGACTAGAGAGTCTCAGAGTATTCACATTTTTTTTTAATATTTGAAGGAACAGTATTTAGAGTGAGAAGAGAGAAGTTAAAACAGGAAAAAGGCAAAGCAAGGCTAAAAAAAAAAAATCCAAAAGAATGCTGATTTAACCATTCTGAAAATGAGTCCAAAATTTATTACATTTAGTACCAGGTGTGCACTCTCTATTTCATTGAATAAATACTAATTGAGCTTCTATTTATGTAACATAAATATATCACACTTAAAACCCTTTTTCAGGCTGCAAGCCAAAATGCAACATATTTCAATATGATTAAAGGTAATTTTTATTACTGAGATTTAATGATATTTTCACTAAATAGAACTGACTTCATTGTTTTTATAATTTTACTAACCATATTTCAGATACCTGAATTCCAGACACTTGGGATTCCCAGTCTCTTGATTTGGCATGATTAAACAAATTAGTCAGATTATTTTAAGAATCCACCTAAGATAATCTTAGCATTAATATATTTATTAACTATTGAGGGGGTGGTCACAATTTGTTAAACTTTAGTTCAGCTAGAGCCCAAACTAGTTGCTTGCCTGGACCTCACTTCTTAGACCCAATTCTGGGATTCCAACTCAACTTCATGGTTGGATAAAATAACTTTGAATCTGACCCATTGGACACATCACTAATTTTGTCCATCAAGGAAGAGAGCATATAGAAGGGATAGATTATTATCAGGTATTCATGAGACTAAGGATCACTAAAGAAGTCTGGATGGCTCCAGGGTTCCCCTCAAAGATGTGGCCACAGATACCTTCCCAAGACTTAGAAAAACTAACTCATAAACACCCATTAGCAATAGGAAGGCAGCTAAAGGAGTATGGACACATATGTGCAAATCCATCAATATTCCTAAGAAAAGTATTCAAAATGCATTGAGCGATGTCATGAAAAACAAACCACTCCTCACTAAGAACCCATTCTTCATCTTTCCTTCCCATTTGGCTCTGTAGTTGATGAGATCGAAGAGCCATAAAGTGAACCACCTTCAGGAATTTACCTGGAAGCCCATAGGTTAGCCATCATGTTTCCTAGACATGCCACAGAGAGCAGCTGTAAGATGGCCACTGATTTCTTCTAGTTCTGAGCATTTCCACTGCACCTGAGTATCATCTCCTCAGGAAAATGTAACTCTTAGACATTTAGCTAAAGTTCCCGACATTGGAAATCCAGCCTAGTAGGCAAAATCTTTGCTCTTAACACTCTAATCCAATAAATATTTATTATTTTCTATGCATTTTTAGTATCTTTGGGGTGCTGGCCATATTCAGAGTACCCTATATCATTAATGAAACATGCTTGCCCCAATGAGTCATAGAAAATATCCAATTAACCATATGTCTCCTAATGAACCGATCTCTTACAAATTGGTGGGTAAAAATTTAAACAGTACTAAAGGGAATGGAAGAGTACAATATGAAATATTTCAAATTAATGCAAAATAGCAAGTTGAGTTACAAAGTATGTTTTCCTCTGGTTAAATGCCATATTATTAAATAAATACTTCCCTATTTTTTTCTTTGCCTTAATTTTCAAAGTTTGTTTGATATTGACCCTTGGGTTAACTAGAAACTGTAAATTTGACTTTTTCTTTAATTCATACAATTTTAAAAATGCCTACTATTATTAAGGCATATATTCGTAATTATGCTCTTGGAAATTTTCATTTGCTAAAATAATATTTAGAACCACTTTCTTATGATCACTTGAACAAACATTGATCTATACTATTTCAGCTCTAGTGGATATGCCTGGCAATGAAAATGAAATGTAGATTCATTCATATGGTCGGAATTATTTCATTAGGCTACTTGCCCTGCTTTTAGAAACAGAATGCTGCGTGTATTTAAATTATTCCCTTTTCTCTTAAAAGGATAAAACCTTGATTGAAATAACTTCCTCCTTTTTTCAGTCAGCTACAAGAGAAAAGAAATGATTGAAGCACCAGGATTAAATTAATGCTGAATGTAGCTGTTCATAACCGCGTCTCAAATTTGGTAGTGTTTGGAAAAGAGACGAGAGTGTATAAAGAATCAGCTAAAGATACGTAATGGACCATGAGTTAATTGCCTAAGGGTCACCTAGGACTCTTCCCCCTCACCACCCCCCGCCCCGCCCCAACCTAGGACTCTTGATTAAAAACAGTAACATCTTGACGTAACAAGTCGACAGGACTTCTTCATCCTTCTCCCCACAAGCTCCCGCAGGCTTTGAGGGGCCTACTGGTTGCCTTGGTCACAGGAAGTTTTCTTCCTTTAATTGAATCCATCCTTTCCCCCAACTCCTAGCCTCCTGCTTTTAAAAAAAAAAAAAAAAGGAGCCTTTGCTCAGCAGACCAGTTCCAGCTTTTATTACTCTTTTCTTTTACCCCCAGCAGCGCAGAGCTCGAGGTTTGATGGCAGCTGATTCCACTGTCACAGGAGGATTTCCAGAAGAGCTACCAGAAAGGCAGATGCCATGCAAGTGCTATTGGTTGAGAAGTTTCTGAGGAATCTACTTAGGCAACGGTGACTACATAACACAAATGTCTGATGAGTATTTGTCTTCCTTTCTCGGATGTCCTGAAGGTGGACTTCCTAGTTGCACGTCAAAAACGGGAGCAAGGGAATCCAATGGGAGGGACGCAGCAGGAACTTGACTTCCCTGCAGGGCCCTGACTTCCCTGCAGGGCCCAGCTCCTCTTGCCAATTTCAGTTCCTTCTACTTCTGAGTATTATTTTTACCTTTCTTTGGTCCTCCTCCACTAAACTAAACATTTCTGAAGAGTCAGAACCAGGTCTTCTTTTTATAAGCATACATACCTGGCTTTTCTGTGATTTTATTTTATAGGGAGCCCAGGGGATAGGGAAAGAGAATCTCAAGCAGACCCCCTGCTAAGCCTGAAGCCCTACCTGGGGCTCAATCTCATGACTCATGAGATCACGACCTGGGTCACAAGCAGAGACCAAGAGTCTGATGTTTAACCAGGCACCACCCCTGTGATTTTAATGCTCCAGGAAGCCATCACACTATTCATTCCCTCCCCTCCCACCCAACCCAACACTTTGCCCCCACTGGAGTCAAGCCTGAAATTCATTCTTAGAACTTCACTTTGTTAGTCCAGAAATTCCCTACTCAGCAGAATTTGGCATATATTCAAATGACCTATTTTCATTTTTAAACCACACGGAATTCCTTCCCCTGGGAGGGTTAGCAACATGTTTGGGAGAGCACAGTGATCTCTGCAGCACGAGAAGACTGACCAAGAAGTTCTTAGCCCTCTACCTTTCCAACCTCTCTTCACTGCACACCTGCTACTAGAAACACCGGAAGACTACGTTGAGAGTTACTGTTTTAAACTAAGACTGTGATGAACAAAAGAAGTTCATCTAATCAAGTCGTATACCTCTCACTGATAATGGCTTTTAATTCTTTCCTTCTTATTAAACCTCAGGCAGCTTTCGGATTAGAAGAGCCGCCTTCTAAATGCACCCTTGATGCTTCAAGCGTGGTAGGTACTCTCCTGCCCTGAGTTCATCTTCCTGATTAACCTCCTCTCACTCTTCCTCTCACCCTTCATGATTCACTCAAGAGCACTATTCTCCAGCAACTCTTTTAAACCCTCCAAGACTGGATTAAATGCTCAGGTGACATAAGCACCCCCTGGAAACCTCCTGTATAGCACTTCTTATCACACTGTATCTGGAATGAGGAATCTGGTTCCTTTTTTTTTTTTTTTTTTTGGTGTTTGACTGTGGATAGCATTAAGCCTCACTCTTTCCACTCTCCTTTGTGTCCCACATTTGGACAAGGCGATAAGAAAGCCTGGGTGTTCCTCCCTTTGGCGCCAGCCGGAGATTTGAACCATGAAAGCCCCTAAGTACGTGCGCCTACCTACCCAAGCACCCTGTTAGTCCAGTAAGGCTCCTGTCCTTGTTCTCTCAAACCATTTCATATCTGCTGGCCAGGATGGCTCTGTGAATCTCAGAGAATGCAGTTTTGTAAGCAGGACAACTTCTCATAGCCCTCTGTGTGTGGGTGGCATGAAAAGTCTCAACATCCAATCAAACATTGGATAGAAAAGTCCATCTGTCATTGAAGTTGACCATAATGGTATTACAATCACTGATTCTCTTACCCATGTTCTCCCCTAAGTTATGAGTTAAGAACTGTATGTTGTTTATTTATGGGCCCTCACTGCCTGGTACAGTGTCTGGCATGAGAGTAGATGTTCACTAAATGTTGGCTTGTTGAAATAAAGTGCATGTCTTTAGTCGAATCCCTGTTCCCATGAAACAAAATGTAAATAAATTATACTTTTATGTGTTTTAAGGGAACTCTGGTATCATCAAATACAACCTAATGAGGTATATATATTACATCATTACCTGTGATGACAAAACAAACACACAGAGGGTTTTAGTTGTTGTTGCTGTTTATAGTAAGAAGTTTCAAAGAGAACTGACTAAGGTACAAAGCTATCTTTTGTGGACTAGGCTGAGAGGTAATGAGATCATGACCCTGGGAGGTATTTAAATAGGCATCACTTGGAGATGTCTAGTCCACTCTCCAAAGCTTCAGTATGGTATGTTAGGATTACCATTGATTTGGATAGTTTGAAGAACCTGGAAGTAATCACCGACACAGAGCCAGGTAGCAAATTATACATATATTTGTTACACATTTCACAATTATTTCAAAAATGCTTTCAGATGGGATGCTTAAATTTCAAAGCAACCAGTATCAAAGTTAAATCTCTACCAGTAGCTGGCTTTAATAGCTGCCTAGAACACATTTGGATCATCATCTGCATCGATTACAAGAATAATAGGTAAAAACTCTGGTCAACGATCTATACACCAGAGGGAAACAAGACAACCCTACCCCAGCCATCACTGATTTGCACAGACATACCACCAACCCTGCTTCCTAGCCTTCTGTGGTTCCTTGGGCAGACTTCTGGTGGAAGAACATATTATACTGTAAGGTAACTTCCCATGTTCTTTGCCATCTTCCCCCACGTTCACATACCACAAAAGACATGACTGGCTCTTGCTCATCGCAGCATCCCTAGCTCCTAGTATAATGCTGGCCATCAGGGCTGCGTTTTGACTTCCTGCGACTCTGAGCACTATAGCCTTTATGAGCACCTTCCTCCATAAAAAGAAATGAAAGACGGTATTTTATGACTGTTGGTATAAAGATGAATATATGTGATATATTAGAACACTTTCTTGGACCTAAAAGTTCATTTCTTAGAATTACAAAAGCAATTAGAACATTTTTCTAAGCTCCTAAAAATATTGTTGGCCTTAACGGCTAAGACCCTGCTGGTCATATCAAAGGCGCTCAGTCCCTGTTGGATGAATGGATGACATGTAGGAGAGAAAAAGAGAAAGCGACCAGCCAGCTAAGAGTAAAACACACAGCCTTCCAATCAGTCTAATCAGTCTAATCATCTGTCCATCCCCCCACACACCCATTATCACTTGAGGCCATTAGACCCAAAGAAGTGGGATCCCTGTTGCATATTAGGGGGCTCTGCTTTTCAGAGCATCATCCTCAATATTTTCTTCCTGACCTTCTTGTGCCTGAGACCGCCAGGGACCACAGGTTGTCCCAAGTCTTGGTCAAAACCCACAAGGATCTGTTTCTGTACCCCGCCCTCTTTGAGATGCCCTCCAACTCTCTAACCCTCCTAACCCACCTCCCTCAAGCATTAGGTTGGCCAGTGCTCTAGGAGCTCCAAAACATGTGCCTCTGCAGCAGTGGTCCCGGGGTTCCGCAGCTGAAACAGAATTCTCAGGGGTGAGCTGAGAATCATTTCAATCATTTCAATCATTTCAATCGGCCGGTACAGTAACTGGGCTGCCTGAATAGTGCTGCTGGCTACTGATTTACATAGATTCTTACTGACAACAGGTAAAGGACAAGTTCCTTTCAGGCTTCAGCAGTATGTGGGCTCTCTGTACCTGCTGACCACAACAATAAAGTCTTGGGTCTTTGGCACCTGAGGATGGTGGGGTGGCACTGGCATCCTCTACCCAGTGCCCCGTCCCTGCCCGCAGTGGCACTTGGGATAGTCACCCCACCCCCTTCACAGCTCTGCCTCATGTGACAGGCCATCCTCCAGGGTGGCCAAACCCACCTCTTCCTGGGACATCCATCACTCCCCTTCCCATCCACGCAGTGACAAAGCCCTCTCTGCACTGATCTTTACCCATGCTGGATGAGGAACGCACTTTCCTTGCAGGAATCACTTTTCTTACTCTGTCCACAGCCCCCTGTATATTTCTCTAGATGGTGGGCCACGTGGGGAAGACAGGGTGATAGTCAACATTAAAAAATGTCACGATCTAGGAATGCAGTGATTATGGCCTAAAGAATTCAAGAGGTGATGTGTTTGGAAGTTCTATGTTTATGCTACAAAGTTCCACACAATAAGTTCTATATGACCAGAAAATGAATTATTGTTCACAGTTTCTGTGTGCTCTATTTGAATAAGACTTGCGTTTGTGGGCAAATCATCAGTAAAGCCCAAATACGATATTTGAGAGAATCCTTGAGAGCCAGTATTTGCGGGATGGTCAGCCGGAGGCAGGATACAGGTCAGGAGTCATGCTGCAGCCGGCATCAAATGAATGAAATCAGTGGTACTGGTGAAGTTTAGAAGCACAAAGATCAGCACTGCGTTAATATAAACAGGATCCAAACAGCTATGGCATTGTGAATTAACAGTCATTGCTACCTTATTCTCGCGGTGGAAATTATTACATTTAACAATTAATTACCTGAAGAGAGGATGCCTGAATCTGAACAGAAAGAGACGGTCTCCAAACACTAGGAAGAATCTTCCTGTGCTCCGATTGGACGATAAACCAACATAGGAGTGTCTCTTCTCTGTAATCATCTTTGAAAAGAGCTTTGTGTGACCTCAGTGCTGCAATGCATTTTTTTAAGCGGTCATTACAGAACTAGAATTTAAATAAAAACTTGAAACAAACAAACTAAAGTTTGTATATAGACACAGACCCTGAGAAACACAAACATTTTCCTGAGCCTCTGCGTACTGTAGGGGTGGTCTTGATTGAGGAAAAACAGTTGGAAGGATCCTCCCTCCTTTTTGTAGAATACATTCCTGCAAGGATACCTATCGTAGGATTTTTACCTTGATTTCACCCAGGCTTTAAGGAAGAGGACTAAGGAGCAGGAGAGACCATGTCATTAACACATCAAAGCCGATGCATCTCCCCACCCCCCCAACACACCCTGCAAGTGACTCTGGGCTTCAAGCCTTCAGGCCTTTGCAGTTTATCATTTTCATGGGAATTACCAGAAGTACCCCTAAATAATAGCAGCTCTTTGAAGAATTATAGTGAAATTCAAGCCCTATTGAAAAGATCTGAAAATTGTGCTTTCACAGTAGAGAGAAAATATTTTCTTTTCCAGGTGCCACTAGAAGTGTAGTCATTGCCACAACTGCTAGATTTTCAAAGAATCTTCCCAAGGATGGGTCTCTTTATTATCTTATTATCAGCTGAAGTAGACTTTTCCATGGGAGAGAGAACGCTGGGACAAGGAAACAAGCATCATCTTCCTAAGTGCCCATGTAAGGACCTGATAAAATACCACCCATTCTGACACTTCCCAGTCTCTTTATTTCACTCCCAGCAGAAAGAGCCATGACAGATTCAGGAATACAGCTCTTTAAAAATGAGGTTCTCTCCTGATGAAAAGAGAACAAATCAAGGAAAAGTATGTTGATGTTTATTAAATTCCATCTGATAAACTTATGGTAAGAAACACAAGGAGGTAGGGCACAGCAAGAAGGAACCGAGCTCTTGTTAATCAGCAAATTCCAGAAGCACTCTGCAAATGTCTTCCAAACAGTGAAGATCTGCTAAGCTGTCTTCCACGTACTCGATTACATGGCCGGGGGCACACTACCTCATATTTCTGATCCTAAAGCCCAGTTCATTATTTCAAATAAGATTTCTATTTTTGTAAGCCTTGAGATTTCACTACATTAAACTCCCCTTAAAGTATTGAGGAAGGGGAGCTAAGTCATGTTTCCCATCATTGGTGAATACGTGGAACTGATAAGATGAAACATCAGCAAAGAATAACACTTGAACTGCAAATAGTGTTATCAGGCTAAATACTTATAATTTAAGCAACGAGAAACTTGAAGTAATTGGAAGCTGGGCTTGTTTCTAACAATGGATTTGAATAGAGAATCAAAGAATTATTACTATATAGAGGAGGGCTGTTATTAAGGAATTTGTGCAAGAATGAAGAGAGGGTAACATAAGAACCAAGGTGGGAGAAGGTGATGTGAGGACTTAGGTATGAGGGAGGCCAGCCTGGTGAGGAAGTGAGTGTGTGAAAAGTAGTGGATAAGAGCTCCAAATCTAATTTACAACAGGAACCTGTGAAGGCAGAAAATAATTTAGAGAGTATCCAGTCAAAATACTTGTGGTAGGCAGAACAATGCCCTCTTCCAGGTGTCCACATCCTAATCCCCTGAATTTGTAAATATGTTACTTTACATGGCACATGGGACTTGTAGAATGTGATTTAAGAATGTTGAGATGGGAGGATTGTCCTAGATTTTCCTGGGAATGCAATATAATCACAAGGGTCCTTACAAAAGGGAGGCAAGGATGTCAAAGTCAAGAGAGATCAGAAGATGCCAGGCTGCTGACTTTGAAGAAGGGGAAGAGGCCACGGGCCAAGAATGTAGTCAGCCTCCAAAAGCTAGAAAAGGAAAGAAAACAGATTCTCCTTAGAGCCTCCAAGAAACGTAGTCCTGCCAATATCTTGATTTTAGCCCAGTATAACGGGTAGGACTGCTGATGCCCAGAACTATAACATAACAAATTTGTGCTGTTTTAAGCCATCACATTTATGGGAATGCTTACAGCAACAGTAGGAAACTAATACATTGTCACTCTTGCAGTCTAGAGAATAAAATGACTTGCCCAAGTTAATAGAGCTGATAAGTGACAGAATAGAGACTACAGCCTAGAAATTTAAGGGGCCAATTCATCACAGGCCACTTTCTTCCAGATTTTGTCCTAGTGGAGAAATAGACACAGGCCTCCTTTAGACAACAAAACTGGGGAAGTTGTGTTAGAGAGCATAGTCTGGACTTGAGGTCCAACTGGGCTTCTTAGTCTTTCTCCCCTAAATTGGCCAAAGACAGAGCAGCTGAAAAACTGTAGATGCATCCCCTCTATCCAACCTCTGCTGCAGGATAGAGCTTCCCCAGAGAGGCTCAGAGGCCAGGAGAATGCCAACAGTCTGCAAACAGGAGCTCCCAAGAGAGCAAAAGGGTTATAGATCACACCCGGACGGTGACCCTGAACCTATTAAACCCACCCAAATGGGAAACATCTGAACCAGGGAGACTGCAGGAGCTAGAAGTAGCTTCTTCCCCAACCTGTCACTGAGAGGGCAGATGTGTCGAAGAAGTCCCTTTTATAGTCTCAGGGCTGGCTGAGGACAGTAATGGTGCCACGTATCTCCAGTCTGGTCTTTCAGTCTGTCAGCTTGATGGGGCATGAGAGAAACTGTAAGGAGTGAAGGAATCTCTTGATGAAGGAGGAATTTTTTTCTTTTCACTTTCTTACACAATGGGTATTTGTATATTTGTAACAAAAATGTAAACTGATGTTTCCCAGGGCACCTGATTGGCTCAGTCGGTTAAGCATCAGACTCTTGGTTTGGGCTCGGATTGTGATCTCAGGGCCTTGGAATTGGGGCCCCCACCTTGGGCTTCACGCTCAGCAGGGAGTCTGCTTAAAGATCCTTTCCCTCTGCCCCTCCCCCCACCAGTGTGTGCACACGCATGTCCTTTCTTTCTCTCTCTTTCAAATGGATAAATAAGTCTCTAAAAAAATAAATGGATGTTTTAAAATTTTTTGTGGAGGATTGAAGATTACATGAAGAAAGCAAATATAAACACAAGAATGGCCCCTACCAAAATATGAATGTATTTTTTACTTTACAGAAAGTTCTGGTCTCCCCTTCACTGATCCTTTTCCAAGGCAGTTAACGCTACATCACCAGTGCTTAGCACAGTGCCTGACAAAAAGGCTCATTAATATCCATTGTGGGGGATAATAATAAAAAGAAGGCTGTCAGTTTTTTAAACTATATTAAATTAATTCCTACTCAAACACTACAAGGTAAAGATTAATATGATCACTCCTATTTTACAAATGAAAACACTAAGGAATAGATTTGAGAAGATGCTGAAAGCAACACAGCTGGGATTTAAACCAGACATCTGGGTGCTAAAGCCTTAGCTATTGACTGGTGTACGCTGGTGTTTCGCATCTTAGGTCGTTAGGATATGAAGGTTCTGAATGAAGGACTAAGTAACTATTAACAGCTAGGAGGCAACTCACAAAGAGAGGTGAGAGATTCTCTCTCCCTTCTGCCTCGTTTTCTCCCAAGGAAAAACTGTCCCAGCAACACCGTTTTATACGTGGAAGATAAATTCCCTTCACTATCCTGTGGCTTGAAATTGTAGAAGTCTTTTTTAAATGTAATTTAAAACACATGCAGTCTAAAATGTCAATCGTTTGTTGCTGTTGTTTTTCTAATAATTCACGTCTATAAGTTTGGGAAGTATTTCCCCACCCAGGTAAATTCTAGGTATATATGAACCTCTGAGTCACGTGACAGAGCAACTAGACATTTCTGTAGAGTTATGAGATTGGCTGTCTAATGGATGTGCATCAAACCTTAATCAAGCCTGTACTAGAAGAACAGCTTGCTTTGTCACGTGAAATGCTATACCTCAAAGAGTGATATGCCACTACATACTATGAGACCCCCCCAAAATAACCTAGCCACAGTGCAGAAAGAAAGGCAGCTAATAGAAGTACAACAATTCCTTTAGAGAATCATTTTGTCAATTTTCTTCAAAAATCGAAAGAGGATACTGGATCTTTGGAGCTGGAATGTGTTGGTTAGTTTTAGCCCATATTCTGTGAAGCAGCTCTCAATGGCAACAAACTCACACCAACCTGGCCAGAGTGAATGGAAATCTAAACTACTTTAGTTTTCCTTGAGGGTTCCACACTACCATATACAATTTTAATAGACTGGTATTCTGGTATAGCAGGAATATTCATACCTTGCAGTAATTTACATGTGTATAAAGAGGTATGTACAGGAATAATCATAGCACTACTGATTGCAAAAAAGAAAACAACAACAACAACAACAGCAAAACAGAAAACAACCCGAATGCCCATGAACATGAAACTGGATGAATCTATTATGGTTTAATCTATCAAATGGAATACTATACAGCAGTGAAAATGAACCATTTATAGCTACAAACATCCACATGGACGAATCTCAGGATCAAAAAGATAGATCAAGGGCGCCTGGGTGGCTCAGTGGGTTAAAGCCGCTGCCTTCGGCTCAGGTCATGATCCCAGGGTCCTGGGATCGAGGCCCACATCGGGCTCTCTGCTCGGCAGGGAGCCTGCTTCCTCCTCTCTCCTCTCTCTCTGACTGCCTCTCTGCCTACTTGTAATCTCTCTCTCTGTGTCAAATGAATAAAAAAAAAAAAAAGATAGATCAAAACACCACACACTATATACTGTAGGATACAATTTGCACAAAGGGCAAAAATAACACCAAGAAAATTAGAGTTTGAGTACAAATATATCTGTCATAAAATGATAACCAAAAAAGACATAAATAAAATAGTGTTTATTCCAGAGCAATCCAGAAAGAGATGCAGAGATGGAAAAGCATATTGGAGCTTTCAACTGCATTGGTGAAATGTATATGTATAAAACGTATAACATCTTAAACTGCCTACTTGTGTTATTATTCTTTGTATCATAAACATACATGTGTTATATGAAGACTATTTCATCATTTAAGGAATTGGTAGACCCAAATAGCTTGCCTTGGCAGAAACTAACTGTTCACCACCATTTCTTTTGTCTTTCTGGGAGCTTGCCTTCATCTTCCAGCCTCTCTTGCAGTTAGGTGCCACCCATTTATGAGTTCTGGACCAGGGAGGGTGGGCAGCACAGTATACACTCCCACCAGGGCTGATCCAGACAGCCTGCCCGGCATCCACCACGCTGTTCTCTTCATTCTCGGTGGCCCAAGTGGCTAGCAGAGTCACGGCATGGCAACAAAACCCCGCCCCCATCCTGCACTTACCTGTGTTGTGAGCCACTGAGACTTGGGGGTTGCAACAGCAGCTACCTTATAACCACCCAATCCACTTGCTATAAAATGGTGACCATTCAGCCCTAAATTAAGAAGCTCCAGAAATTCGGAACACAAACTAAGTCTATTCCAAAGAAATGAATCTCTATATGGTGATGAAGAACAAAATTCCAACCCACCTAAGAAACTGGGGCCAGAAGTTTCCCTTCTTGGAAAAGAAACAAGCTGAAATAAAGTTACTCCTACTTTAGAAAACAGGAGAATTCAGGGGTCTTAATTCAAGCTAGTTTCTTACTGCTGGTTCCAGTTCACTTGTGAGGCATGGAGAGAGCTATCATATCTAAGCGTTTGGAATCGAGACCAGGCATTTAAACAGCAAAAAAGGATGGGGTCATGCCGAATATTCCACGGAAGGATTACAAGGAAAGGATGAGCAATCACGTCTTGCACCCATACACCCACAGCTGCGGAAAATAACATTTGAAGGCGAATGCGGGCGATAGCTGTATTTTCTGAGTACTTGCTTTAAGCCAGGCATTTTTATTATCATTCTCTTTCAAACACATGGAATCCTCGTAGCTGTGATATGCGCTTATCACTGCTTAACACATAAGGAAACTGAGGCACAGCAAGTGAAGTACAAAGTTCAAGGCTCTTTCAATGTTAAGGAGCAGAAATTGGACTTTTCCAAAACAGGGGACAGTTCTTTCCCCTTAAATATATTTGTTACACAGAAGCCCCGGTTCTCCTTGAGTTTTCCCTTAAAAATTCAGTGGGCCCACCAGTAAATTACAAACAGCACCAACTGAAACAGCAAAAACTGAAGCCCATCTCTGCCCTCCAGAAGCCCGATAATGGGAGCAAAGAGCAGATGGGGGGGAGGGGTTGCTGAGAGCAGTTTCTCATCGTCCCCACCACCCCTCTTGCTACTGCTTTTGGAAAATCATCAACCTTATTTGGAGCATGTTTTAGAACCCCTCATTTTAAAACAAGATACACTAGTAATAAACACACCCCAAGTTCCTCTTCGGTGTGTAATGTTCCATTAGACATAAAAAAAGGCTGGCATCGTTTGTGAAACACGGTCCTCAGCTCCAAGTTCCCGGTGATGCAGAATTCAACACAAACATGTCAACTACTCCATTGGATCAAAGAAAAAAAAAAAATCAATACCCTGTTTTCCTGAACCACAAAACTACTAATTGCCTTTAAGTGGGCAATATGTTTCAGTGAAGCTAGATGAGCTAATGGCCTTCCTTCTCTTTTCAGAAGTCTTGTCATAACGCAGGAATGGGAAGTTGCCTCTCCGTTTATCAACACTGCTTTAGGAAAAGCATAACATGTATGTCCTGGAGGTAAACCAAAGAAGGAAGTGAAGACAGGAAACAATGAGCAAGAGGACATAAAATATAACTTTAAAAGTGGGTAAAGATCTAGCAACTCTGAAAACAGTAGGAGTAGAAACTCATCGGAAAATGTGTCCGTGGGTCCCTGTTGCCTTTACCTTCCCCAGTAATGAAGAAACGAGACAAGTCCTCCTTATTTTTTCCAGGAACGGCTGTAAACATTTCTACGTGTATTATCCCATTGAAACAACCAAGGTTTAGATGAGGAAACAGACTGGGAGAGGGTTTAATTGGCTCAGGCAAGGACACCGGGCTTTGAAGAGATACAATGTTTAAAAATTCGTGTGTAGGTGGAATCCCTGGGCTATACACCGGAAACTAATGTAACATTGTGTGTCAGCTATACCTCAATAGAAAAGATAGAAAGAGGTTCTGGAAAAAACCAATGCAGGTGAGTTCCAGCAAGAAACGACCTCTACACAGCTACCCTCTGGCTTGCTTCACACCTTCCTCTGACCGTAGTGAATGCTGCTGGGGAGGAGTCGGGGTAAGCCTTTGCAGATAATTCTGCATACACAGTCCTTGAGCATGCTGTCTGGGAAGCATCCTCCTGAGTGGGTATGAAGAGATTTATAGCAGCACTGGAGTGAGCTGCAGAGGCTGCCAGAAAGCCTACCAGAGGGCATAATAGTGATCAAGTAGCGTTGACTGATCTCCAGTGCATCAGGTGGAGAGACAACATTGAGCAAGAGAAACTGAGAATGCCGGTGTGAGTGTGAGAGGGGAAAGAAGGAAGAGGGGCAAGAAAGGAAAAAGAGTAGTGAGGATTATTTTACAGTAGCTTCTAGACTGTCACGAGCCATATTGCAAATAGGTATACTATCAAATAAATTGTATGTGATTCTTTTAGAATAACATTGCAAGAGGCCAAAGACATCAGTGCCCCCAGTTGCCAGAGTTGAGAAAAGTAAAATTACATTATGTTAGGCAAGTTTTAAGTGATCCAGCTGGTTAATGTCAGGGCCAAGAGAAATCAGGCTTCTTAACTTGGAGTTCATTGCTCTTTCCAATAACCCTGTGCTACAATGTCTAATAAACAATGTCAAGTTTTGATTGTCAGCATCTAAATTTAATATGAGCAGTAGACAGCAATGTCTTCTGGAGCTTCTGGATGGCTTTTCCCCCATCCCTGTGAAGTTGCTAATAACCTGCTGTCAGTGAAAACAACCCTTGTCGGCAGCTGAAGAAATGGATTGGAAATAGGGGTTTGAAGTCACATAAAAAACACAGGTGTTGCTTTGTTCAATTAAAGCCTAACAAGAAGCTTAGTGGGATGAAAGGGTGGGAGGTGGGAAAGGAATATGAAAAAGTGACGTCATCTTGGGCTGGAATTGTCCGAGAAAGGATAACAGGGAGAAAAGAGCTTCCTAAGCACTTCCTAAAATAGGGCATTTGGAAAGCTGGGAATTCACAGAACTACCTTTCCTCCACAAAACAATTCATACGCCAGAAAGACACTTTGTGGAAAGATTTCCCATGTTCTTCAAAAAATGCAAGTAGGAAGTCTTGGTGGCTAAAATTAAAGATTAGATGCTGATTGAAGCCAGTAACAACTTATAAAGTTCAAGGATTTTTTTTTCATTTTGCAGTTTTTGGAGGGGAGTGGAGAGATGGATTCTATTTGATTTTTAAAGGCTAATCTCCATACGCTGTAGAACAACGGCCAGTAGTAGGCACTTTACCTGCACTACTGTCATCAGAGCTAAATACGTCTTTTTGGTTTTTAATAATGATAATTTACTTTTCAGAAGTTTTACCGACAATAGGCCATGTTCCAAAATTAGAATGTATTGTGGACCATGGATGCTTCACTTGAACACTGTCCAATTCTAGTTAGGAATTCCATTTAATACAGGAAAAAGCGACCTTTATTTAGATTCCTTATTTTGCATACCCCAAGGCAAGGAATTCTCAGGGCCTGAAGAATGTATTGAAAAGCCCCTGAGAGAAGCATTACTGTAAACTCTTTGTCCCCTTTCCCATCTCCATCATCTTTAAATCCAGGTACATTTGTAGTAGGAATTTGTTCTGTGAAACCCTGCAGCAATATTTCTCTTCATCTCCATGACAACGGCTCCCTATCAACTTCTGAAGGAACTTGCCTGTATTGTAAACAGACCTCTCTTGGCAATTGGCCTGTTTTCTTTCTCTATCTCATCTTCCATCTGCTCAAAGGCTTTGCTTCAAAAAGAAATAGGTTGCAGGTGTGTACTTTTTCTTTCTTTACCTCCTCCCCCTTGTTTCTGAAAGAGGTCGATCTTGGAGATTAAAATTCTCTCAACCAGTGACTTTAACAATGTCACAGAGCGAGGCTGAGTACCCCTGCGTACCTGTGAACCAATATTTGGGGCATTATCAACATGTGGCACGCTTGTTTCCATTTTAGCACAAGTTCCCGTGGAAAGACGAAGCTAATACATTTCATGAAGTAAATTCTAACTGCAGAATAAACCCACAAAACTATTTGGCGCCAGTGAAGAATGAATCCGAAAAAAGATTTTTTTCAGGATCTTTCCTTAAAGATGAACGTGCCTATCGTAGAAATAGTTTCATGGCAGAAAGAGACCCTTACCAGTAATCAAGGTGAGAAAAAATGTTATTTCCTTTTAAAAAAAAGAAAGAAAAAATCTCTTCTATGTTTAACTTGAAGTTTCATGACCTCAAAATGACATACAATTTTAATCCTCAGGGCTTGGAATGTAGGTTACTTATCCAATACAATCAATTTGACATTTTTATAAGTTCATTCACTGATACTCTTAAGTCTTTTTTAATTCAATGTCCCAGCTATTGGATTATGTGACCTGCTAGAGGAAACAAATGCCTGACATTGTGCCGGGTATGAAAAAAATATAAGTCAGCAAAAGAAAAAAAAGAGAGACAGAGAGAGATATATTTCCTTTACCAAAACACCACATCTGAACAGAGATAACTGGAGTTTTAGAGAGGTTTGGGACCTAAAAATCACAATCTCAGATCTCCATTGAAAATCGTGTTTGGGGGCACCTGGGTGGCTCAGTGGGTTAAAGCCTCTGCCCTCAGCTCAGGTCATGATCTCAGGGTCCTGGGATGGAGCCCCACATCGGGCTCTCTGCTCGGCGGGGAGCCTGCTTCCTCCTCTCTCTCTCTGCCTGCGTCTCTGCCTACTTGTGATCTCTCTCTCTGTGTCAAATAAATAAAATCTTTTAAAAAAAGAAAGAAAGAAAAGAAAATCGTGTTTTATTTGCTCATTTTGTTCTGTTTTTAGTTTTCCTCCTGGGTTCATGAGGAGTGACTACCTCACTGGTAGTATCAGAAGAAAGATCTTTGGTATCTACAGAAACTCCAGATTTGGCAAGTTCCAGGGTCCTTCTTGTAGTTTATGGTATCGTTCATTCAAAAATTATTGCGTGCTTACAATGTGCCAGGCACTGTGTTAGCTGCTGGGAATGGGGAGATGACCTCATCTCTTGCCTGGGCAATTTTAATCAAATAAACACAAAAACATATGTAAAATGAACATAAGAGAACTTTAAAAAAATATTTTAATTATTTATTTGTTTGTTTGTTTGTTTATTCATGAGAGACAGACAGAGAGAGAGAGAGGGAGAGAGAGGGAGAAAACAAGCTCCCTACTGAACTAGGAGCCCCATGCGGAACTCAATCCCAGGACCTTGGGACCATGACCTGAGCCGAAGGCAGATGCTCAATGGACTGAGCCACACAGGCGTCCCAATAAGAGAACTTTCAATAGAGGAATTTGACATCTAGCATTTAGAAACAATTTTTAAGATCTCGTAGAGAAAGTGAGGCTTGAGCTAAAATTAGAGGACAACATGGTCGTCCAGCCACAGCCATATATACTGTATTTTCTGGCTGTTTCTGCTTAGTAAGATTTTAGTCTTAAGAGCAGACTATGCTGTCTTGTTTGTCACATCATCCTTAGGGCCTAAAACTGTGCCTGGCATGAAACTTGACCTCAAGTGTTCATTAAATGAATGAACTAAAATGAGTTGAACTAAAAGAGGAAAGGGAAGAGCAATTCAGACAGGCATTTGCAAAGGCTCTTTAGTTGGATAAATCATACCATATGAAAAAAGCCATAAAACTCAGAAAAGGGACTATAGGTTTGGAAGACTGGGATGTTATGGTGCTTCAAACTCCTCAGTGATAAGGCACTGGGATCCATGGGCTTCTTTCCCCATTTGCCTCATTTCTGTTTTTACTGGACAGCCAATCTGGACTGTAACGCGCTTTTTTTTTTTTTTTTTTTTTTTTGACAGAAAGAGAGATCACAGGTAGGCAGAGAGGCAGGCAGAGAGAGAGAGGAGGAAGCAGGCTCCCCGCTAAGCAGGGAGTCCAATGCGGCCCTCGATCCCAGGACCCTGAGATCATGACCTGAGCTGAAGGCAGAGGCTTTAACCCACTGAGCCACCCAGGCGCCCTGGACTGTAATGCTTTCAAAGAAACAACCTATATGAAAAACCCACCCTCCCATGTCACTGTCGACATTACCTATGAACACTGGCCAGTTATTCTTTTCATATCAGAATGAGAGCCAAATCAGTACACCCACAGGGCAGTACAGGAGCTAATATGTAGAGACAAAACCTTCCCTTCCTCCTCTTTTTCTTCTTGTCCTTCTCTGTCTCCCTCCTTTCTACTTCCTTTCTCCCTCCTTCCTTCTCTTTCTCCCTTCCCTACCTGCCCCTCCCCCATGACTATGCAGAGCATACTTTCCTCTAAAAATGTTTGGTGCCCATGTATACATGGTAAGAAAAGGGTTGAGAACAGAAAATACATTGACCTTGAATTGGACCAGGTCAACACTGAATATCCCTGAATTACCAGGAAGTCTCCCAGATGGCAACTTTAGGAAAGAACTCCCTTAATCCTGAACAGACATCCACATCAATGGAGAAACTAAAACAACATCCTCAAAGAAGTTACCAACAACAGCGGTTCAAGCCTGCAAGTGAATTCTATGTGCGACCACATCTGAGTACACAGTACGTGTGTAAAATAATGGAGGTTCTCTGAAGAACACTCAGTGTTGTAGTTTAATTTGAAAGAGAAGATGAATCTGGAGCAGAGGTAGAATACAGAAATATTTTTTCTTTGCATCATGTAAATGTTTTCAAAACCGCAGATCATTCAGGAAAAACGAATCACCTCCAAAGCAGAATCCTGATATGATCATCATAGCTCCGTGGAAAACACAGCAAACAAGTACAGCCAAAAGAATGACTGTCCTTACTCCTATTCGGGGTCAAACGGGAGCCCTTTCCCTGGTGCACCAAACAAATGTAAGCCCTCTCCTCCAAAGGACAGGCAACGGATTCAATAATAAAAGCCCACATTGTGAGCAAATTTCTTCAAAACTGGAAAATGTCTCGACCTACACTACAAATGATTAATCTTGATATTCACCTTTAAGTCTTCTCTCCTCTGCTATGTGCAAGAATTCAGCACTGTGATGAATCATTAACTGTTTCTTTTAGCACACATACCATAAAATTTCAAAACATATTCCAAAAGACCAAATGAGGATAATGTTTTGTTTGTGAGGCATTTCCTACCTGAAGGCACAAAAATAAATTCACATTGGCTGTAAGTTTGTGCTGTGAGTGTTTCCACCTCAGTTTGGATCAGCACCTGCTAGTCTGGTCTTGTGTCTCTTTCACTCTCTCAGATAGTATTTCACTGCTGAGAGGCCTTTGAAAGGCAATAGATAACAAACCCTCTTTAGTCCCTTGCATTTCAATAGAATAACCTGAAACTTCTTATCATGAAGGCCCAGGCAGACCGTGATCTTGGGGAGGGGCTGGGGGTTCCCAGGTCCTACTTCCATGTATAATATGATTTCTTTTAAACAAAGAATGGGCTAAACTGAACCCAAATTCATGCCCCCAAATAATTTTATACAGAGGTCCCCCCCCACCCATTTTTCTCATTTCCAAACTTAAGCGTTCTGTAAGACATCTTCCGTCTGCACGTGTGGAACAAGTACAGAGGAGAACCAGCTAGACATCACGGCATCAAGGGCCCTGTTTCGGGGTCGGGGGGGCTGCAGAGAAGTTATACTAGCACACATTTGCAGAGCTCCCAAAGCAGAGGCATTGTAAACAGCTCCTGAATGAGTCCAACAGTCCAACAGTGAACTCAGTCAGCTACGGAGGAACAGCTACCCATGGCCAGAAAGAAGAGGACGTGAGCTCGCCACACACACCCAGGTCATGTTAGACATTCATGAAGCTGTTTTAGGATAAAACCACAAGTCAAGCTAAAAGAGCTTCAGTTTCCAAACGTGAACAAACCAATGTGTGTGCACGCACGTGTGTGTGTGCAAGTGTGTATTTAAAGGATCCCTATCTAAGAATAGACCGTTTACTTGGAATGTCGTGATTTGCAAGAAACTAGTGCTTAGTAAACTATCTGCATTAGGAATGTGACTTGCAATGCACGCAGCCAGCATTCATAAATACATATCCCAGCAACTTGTATGTGCTAGGGACATATTCTTTGTTGAATGAGTGAACAAATGAATGAATGAACAAACCACATTGTTGACCATCCTGGGCAAGCAGAGGAATTCAACAGCACACCTCTGAGGTTGGCTAGTATGAGTAACTACCAAATGCTAACCTGTGCTTCTCTTCTTGCTGGGTACACATGTAATCAGTCATGGCCAATTATGTGTCTGGCACCGCCAGCTAGGGCCTCTCTGACTGACCAGTGGCAAGTGCATTAACTTCTCTTTAAGTCCATTCTTATTTTTGTAGCTTGCAAATGCAAATTGGCCATCTTCCTCAAAACCGGTATGCAGCTAAAGGAGCTACTGCTGGACAGATCAACTTAAACTAATCAAATTGGGCCATGTAGGTAAATCCACAGAAAAGCAAAGATCCATGGTTGTCAGGGCCTGGGGCAGGCAGGGAAGAGGGGGAAGGATTAGGGAGTGTCTGCTTCATGGGTACAGAGCTCCTTTTGGGGGTGATAAAAATGTTTTGGAACTAGCTTGCGCAACACTGTGAACGTACTAGATGCCACTGAATTGTATACTTTATACTGGATACTTTTATGTTCTATGAATTTCAACTCAATAAAAAATGTCTATCATATTTACAGTTCTAAAGCATGTTTCTGCTAAGTCTGTGAAAAGGATGATATGGCCAATGTTGCCTATGTACCTGTTTGAAAAGGACAATGATGAACCCAAATTCCCATCATAGTTTTTATGATCCCATCATAGTTTTTCTTTCTTTTTTTTTTTTTTAAGATTTTATTCATTTATTTGACAGAGAGAGATCACAAGTAGGCAGAGAGGCAGGCAGAGAGAGAGGAGGAAGCAGGACCCCCGCTAAGCGGAGAGCCCAATGCAGGGCTCGATCCCAGGACCCTGATATCATGACCTGAGCCGAAGGCAGAGGCTTAACCCACTGAGCCACCCAGGTGCCCCCCCATTGTAGTTTTTCAATAAACACACAGTAAGTTTACAAAGAACTAGCATGGATATCCATGATGAATGTGGGGATATCCTGATAAAGTTACACTGACCTGAGTCTGGACCTGAAATTAGGGCAAATTTCGTGACTTGCTAAGGCAGGATGTTTCCGGCAAATAAGAAATCATTTGCTTCCTTGATCATCTTAAAGGGAAACTCACTAGTATCCATGCTATGAAAAACAATACGGATTAATATTAACTGAATCATGGTCTATTTACACACATTCCCTGAAAGTAAAGATTTCTCTCAAGTGAGCTCTGTTGTCACAAGTACATCTGAACCTCACAAATCTTGCTCTTCAATAAATCAACAATTATTTGAGTTCTATGTAGATAGTACGCTCTTGGCACTATTGCCAGACTCTAAAGGGTAAAAGAAAATGAAAAACAGGTTTTCATCTCCATTATTTTATTACTTACAAAGTTGGATTTATCAAACGGATAGTATCAAGTGGTAATACTTTGAATTAGGCAAACAAATGCAACATAACCCTGCACTTACATAACTCTTGGCAAAATATTTCTGCATATATTACTCTTACAGCCAAGCTGGAAGGCAATCAGAGTAGGAGTATTTTCTGCTGTGCAATGGGATTGCAAACTGCACGGACACACAGTAAGTAGTGCATCCAGGATCTGAATCCAGGTGTCAGACCCCTAGGTTAGTACTCCTCTCACGACAGCTACTAGGGGTCAGAAGATCTGAGCTCTGCCATTAACTTGGTAGGTGGCACTCAGCAAGTCCCTCCACCTCTTGGATTCCCATTTTCTCCTCTTAAATGAAATGGTTGGGGCACATTTTCTCAAATGTGTTTTTTTGCAGCCTGCATCATCTCTTAGTAAATGCAAGAATTGCACGTTTATGAGTTAATCATCCTTCCCTGTCATTTCTTAACCCACATGTGTCTTTTACCTTCATACAACTCAGTTCTTGGCTACAGCAACACACATTGTGTGTGTGTGTGTGTGTGTGTGTGTGTGTGTGTGTGTGTGTGTGTGTGTGTCTGCTTGCTAAATAAAAAGTTTGTGTTTGCAAGGGCACTTCGGTTAAAGTTGGGCGACAAAGAATTTCCTCAAATCCCTCAGCCTACAGTGTAGGAGCTTCTCAAAGTCATCCCCGTCTTATCCATAGGTAACATTCTTTCTTGTCTGCTATATCCCTCACTGTACATAGCACTTTGGTCCTCGCAAAACACTTTTCCATCTCTTGTCTCACTTGCCATCACTAGTACCAGGCAAAGGCTCAGACGAAGCCACGATATCTCTCCCTACACTAACACGGCCCTACACCCAGTCCTATTGTTCAGCTACAAGGATGAGACGGAGATAAGACAGGGTGGGAAACGGACCCAGTGACAGCCAATCAGAAAAGCTTTTGTCTGTAAATCTGACCAGGGGTGATTCATCAACCACCAATCCCAGAGGCTTTCAGTGAGAGAACAAAAAGTGCACTATCATCCCAAAGGCTTTGCTTGGGTTTATTCCCTTGTGCAAAGAAGAAAAAAAAAAAAAGTTAGGCTAACTGTCAAGAGCAACTTCAGAATTCCCACCAAACAAAGCTCAAGGGAGAAGAGTTTGAAAAGATAAGCTAAGTGTATTGCTTCTGTGGCTCTTCAGTTACAAAAAGGGTAGAGACAAATGGTTGCATAATCCAGGGTAACCTGTCCCCAAAAGAATACCCCAACAACCTCTTTTCTCTTAAATGTCAAGAAATCATTATAAATAATGCAGCATTCCAATTGCAGGTGGAGTCAAATCTGTGTGTCACTTCCTTAGGCTGTCCCTGGTTCTTACTATGCCTGAGTATGGGGAGACTTTTTTAAATTGCCTACTCCAAAATATCTTTTAAAATATAATATCAAGCAAGCTTTTCCTTTCCCTTGGTTAAATTTTTGAAGTTTTATTCCCATGAATATGGTGTTCTCACACTCATAAACTTTATAATCCAGAAAAATGCCCAGGAATACAAAGTGTGCAGAAAACCAAGGCCAAGTGATGCAGACAGGTAAGCATTCCAGGGGGTGGTAGATGGTGGAGCGGTGACCCTCTCCAGCCACAGACAGCCTCTCACTGCCCCTGTGTACAAGGGACTTCCAGAGTTAAAGGGGAACAGAATTAAAAAAGGGAAGAAAGAAAAACAAAAAACCCTGGGGCGCCTGGGTGGGTCAGTGGGTTAAACCTCTGCCTTCAGCTCTGATCATGATCTCAGTGTCCTGGGATCAAGTCCCGGATCGGTCTCTCTGCTCAGCAGGGAGCCTGCTTCCCCCTCTCTCTCTGCCTGCCTCTCGGCCTACTTGTGATCTCTTTCTCTGTCAAATAAACAAATAAATAAATATCTTTAAAAAAACAAACAAAAAACCCAAAAAACAAAATCAGTGGTCCTTTATAGCACACTAACACTGTATTCAGGGTCTGACTGCTTTCTGTAGGTGTCGTTCTTGTAGCTGTTACTTATTTCACGTTCTCCTTAGATGTGACCCAGTACAGTCAAACAGACCCTGCAAAGCTGATCCAGAAATATAAGTTCTAACTGCAGCCCTGAGCTCTGACATTACTATTAGACGTCCTCGGCCCAGTCATTTTTCATTTCTTTAATCACTGACCACTCCACGATTACTTAGTATATGGATAATATTTTCCAAATGCTATGCTTGATGCTGGCCCTGAAAGCCTATGTTCAAGACTCCCTTCAAGGAAGGCTTACAGGTAGTTCCTTACATAGTGATTTCAGCGATTTGTACTCTAGGACCCTGCTCCCATGACCATATTTGTTTGGATCGGGAATGGGCTGCCGACGTAAACATAACCATCTATTGGCCTTCCAGTGGTTTATAAGCTAGCTGATAAGAAATGCCCCAAATGCTTCTCTATACTGGGTAATAAGCCATTGAACCATTATAAGAATCTCTTGGGGGTTAAATGTCAAGTATAAAAGAGGGCAACGTGTAGTGGATGCAAGAGAAGGCAGGAGAGAGATACAGCCGTATGTACACACCGTGAGGTGGTAGACGCCATGGCTACACGTAAACTGAATGCAGTGGAGAGACTAGACAACTGATAGCAAAAGAAGGAGGCATCTTGGGGAACCTGGGGGGAAGTTAGTTGGTTAAGCATCTGCCTTTGGCTTGGGACATGACCCCAGGGTCCTGGGATCGAGCCCCACATCACCTGTCTGACTCCCTGCTCAATGGGGAGTCTGCTTTCCCTCTCCCTCCGCTGCTCTGCCCACTCAACCCCCCACCCCCACTCATGCTCACTCTCTCTCTCTCTCAGATAAAATTTTTTAAAAAGGAGGCATCTAAGAGAAAAAGATTCATCAATTTAATACATATTTATTGCACATTTTTCCATGTGTAAAGATGCAAATGAGAGCAAAACAAAATCCATGTCCTAATGGAGTCTACTGAAAGAGCCAAACATCAATCAAATAATCACACTAACTGGGCAAATCGTAGAAGATAAAACCACAGGGAGCTACAGGATGGTGCTCACTGTAGACTTCCTGGGGTGGTGACATCGGCAGGGAGATCTGAACAAATAAATGGCAACTAAGTGGGCAAAAGTGATGTGGGAAGAACCATGATATCATGGAGACTTTGGAAGAGTATGGACAGAGGAGAGAGCAAGGTTAATCTAGACAGTTAGGTAGAGGCCGGATCATACCAGGCCCTGGAGGCCATTTTAACGATTTGGGTCTTAATCCCAAGAGCAACAAGAAGCCATCAAAGGGTTCCAATAGGGAGAGACCAGCTGAATTGTGCATTTAAACTGACAACTGTGACTGTCATGTGGGAATTAACTAGCGGGAAGGGTTTAGAATGGAAAGACCAGTCCAGAAGCTTCTGCAGGAATCCAGGGGAGAGATGGTGACAGCCTGGATGAGGGGGTTATGCAGTATTCTGAACATCTGTGCCTTCCCGTAGGGAAAACACTTAACTCATCTCTGCGTACAGACTGTGCGGCACAATCCTGGCACCAAGCAAACTGTCAGGAAATGGTTGTTGAATAAATGGATATCAACTCTACAAAGTCAGTGGTCAGTAATGGTTTAACAGGTTTCCTCTTCCAAATGAATATCCCGGTGAGAGAGACCTAGTGGTAGAATTTCAGGTACTATGTTACTCTCTCAGAGGAGGTATTTGAGAGTTAGGGAAACCTAACCTTTAGCCCCTCAAAGTGACCCCATTAGAGGTACCTTCGTCCATAATGCAGAACAGAATATGGATTAAGATCAGAAGTTCTGGAATCAAAGAGCCCAAATTCACCTCGCAATTAACCAGTTTCTCATTGTGTTAAAACAGGCTAGATCTCAACCCCGTCTCCAGTTCTGCACTGATAAAACGGAATATGAATAGCACGAATGCCTAGCTCAAAGGATTATTGGAGGACTAACTAGGCTAATAAACATGATTATTACCCTCACCTAGGCAGCGAGCTCCTCAGAGAAGACCACTCTTTCTTAGAACATAGGGCCTGGGACATATTACAAACTCAATAAACTTGCTGTTGACTTTGCATCCTAACCCATTGCCCTGAATTTCAGGATTTCATCTCAGCATGTCTGTTTCAGAGCCATCCTTACTTCCCAGGTCTCCTAACAATCTTCTGTATCCTGAAAGAGAACATTCTTACCCTGTAATTATCAGCCTTTCCATCAGCTTCCTCTTTTCCTGTTCCAAACAAAATTATTCAGTCTGCTTACCTCTCCCCCGACAAATCCTGCCTGAATTGCAAAGTTAATTGCTTCTACTTCCATTACACACTTGCCTTGCTTTATTTTGTCTATTAACTTTGCTTTCTTGTAAGTAGATTGTATCTATTCCGCTTGTCCCCTTTCCCTTATTAATGAACTTCCTAGCCCTGGCAACAGCTGAAGAGTTATCCTTCAACCCAAGCTTCTTAAACCAGTCTCCAAATTCTTTGCTGCTTAGGTGATTGCTTTTGGCACCGTCCTTGTTAATTCACCTTTGTTAAGCAACTCCTGCCTCTGAAAACATCCCTTTCTGACAAAACGCAGGAGGGAATTACTCCTCCAAACAATTTTTTTACCTGCTCTTTCTTTTGAGTGGGCTTGATTTTCTCTTCCCTTTGAATGTCTCATAACATGTGTCTTCCAGCTAGAATTGCACATTGTCCATACCTCTGGCAGGTAAAACGAGAGAAGAGCTACACCTCCAGGCTCTCTTCCAAAAGGAATCAAATAAAAGCCCACCCAGCTCTATCCCTCTGGGTGCCTCTGAGCATGGGCTGGTTTCCTTCAGGAAGATTAATTCTGCCTCTTCCAATTTTTATGCCCCACTGGCATTCCTCACCTTCCATATCCCAATGCTGTATAGGTTGATTGTTCTTCTCCTTAATTGTAGTCTTAACACTGATTCTATCTACTTATTCTGGACCTAGTTTCATGGCTCATTGCAAACTATTCATCTCCCTACCTACCCCCCACAACCTCTTGGATTTCTTTATATCATTCTTAACCAAGCTCCTTGGGATTTTGTTTGCTTCAAATGAGTTTTTATGTGGGGGCTCCTTTTTGTTTTGTTTTTAACGCCTACTTGTACCTCTCTAGGTGTGGGTACCGTGGAAGGTTGTGTTTCCAGGGCTCTGGGTTTCGTTTGGCTGCTTTTCTGCCCTCACTTCTGAGTGCTCAGTTTAGTTGCTATCTTGACTCATAATCGATGATGTTCAAATGTGTCTCCTTATTTACAACCGATTCCATACAGAGAGAGGGTACTGGGTTGAGAATGAAAGAATCTTAGGGTGGAGAGAACACTAGGTACTATCTGGCCCAATCTCCTCTCCACCATCGATGTCTTCCTGCCCCATTTAGACACTTCGAGTGACAACAAGCCCACTGCTCTACGAAACAATACTTTCCACCTTTAGACATGTTCTACAAAGAACTTCTGTATCATTAAATGAGATCCACCTCACCGTAATCTTCACACACACGTACCACTCCTGCCTTCTGGGGTTCTATGTGACACATCTGCTTACCACTCCCCGTCAAGTATTGCAGGTGTTTTGCAACAGGTGTCCTAAATCCTTGGCTATTACTCTCTTCCAGGCCAATGATCCCAATTTCCTTCAACAAGCCATCAAGTGTCTTGGTCTCTACTGGCCTTATACTCACCTATAGAGTTCTTACTGCTAACGTCCCTTCTAACTTGGTCCGAAACACAATGTTTCCCAAGCATCTGTCCAACTCAGAGCATGGTGCAAGGGTGACCATTTTGCTACCTTAATTAGCCTAAAGCTGCATTAGTGTTCAGACATCCTTACTTTCTGGTGACTCACATTGTTTTAGCCCTAATTTTTGCATGAGTTATTCTCAAATCAGATGTCCTCTACTCCAGAATAGCACCACTATCATTTGGAACCCAAATGTAAGGCTTTGCCCACAACCTTATTAAACTGCCTTTTGCTAATCTTGAGCTATTTTTTCAACTTCTCAAGTCCTTTTTAAATTCCCACTCTAGTATTTAACATTGTCATTCTGCCTCCGCTTTGCTTCACCTGTAAGCTTGGTAAGGACTTCTATATCTATACCATAAGCAAGAATCTTGACAGAGGGAGAGCTAAGGACACAAACCAGAGAGCCCCACTCAAAGTTGGTATCAATGATGTCAATCAGCACTCCTTAGGTTCACCATAGCCAAAAGCCATCACTCTCTGGAACACACAGCACTGCCCACAGTTCTTTAAGTGGTATACAAAGCAAGGCTCCACATCACAATTACGATAATAGCTAACATGTATTAAGGGCCTATCGTGTGTCAGGTGTTTTTCTAAGAGGTTTACATGCATTAACCCATTTAGTCTTCGTAATAACTCTATGAAGTAGGCCACGTTATTATTCCCACTTCACACATAAAGAAACTAGGACACAGAGCAGTTAAGATGCTTGGTCAGACAGTGGTGGCGTGGGGATTTCAACTGAGTTCTTGAAGACTCCAGAACTTGTATTCCTAAGCCCATTTTGAGATTCTGTCAAATTTCATGCAGAAATACACAATTTTTATGACTCTCCTGATTAATCAACCTAGTGCTTTCCAAACTAAAAAATGCAGCTAGTTTAATTTGGATTCTAAGTGATTCTAAGTGAAAACGAACATGGCTTTTAGCAATCGTAACCTCTTTCTAAGTCCTCACAAACTACATCTTCGGTAATCCATAGCTCTTGTTTGGCCAGGAGAAGCCAAGTTCTCATGTATATCACCTCAGGATGCACATTTGTTCCTTCTCCATATGTTCCACATGGCATGTACTACCCTCATAGCTCACTGGCAATGATTCAGAGACCACATTCCTGAAAGTCCCTTGGTTACCCTCAGAAATAATAAACTGATTTAAATCCCCTTAGTCATAGACCAATTTAAATATTTAACCTATCCCTCACTTAATCAGCCCAAATTTGTTGAGCCTCAGTTCTCTCTTAGCCCTGACAGCTGTGATTCTCAGCTGAAGAACATGCCCCAGGTTTAAAGAGAGAGAGAGAGAGAAACAGAAGTATTTCTAGTATCTTGCTTTCATGTGAAAAGCTTACAGCATCTTTTCCTCATGGTGAGCTTTTCTCTATTGTCCTGGAGGATTATAATGAAGAATGCCAGTGTAGCAGCATATCCACTTTCCTGTTCAAAATATGGCTCAAGGGAAGATTTTTATCAAAGCGTATAGCATGCAAGGATGTCTCATGGACAGAATATAGTTCTACCCAAATAGCTCCTTGCACAATCCTTGTAGGAGAAAACAATGCTGTGTAGTCCAGCCACACTGACACAGTTTACACCAATAGGTGGACCAGAGTGGGAATGGCCAAGGCAGTCAAAATCAATGGACAGTGATACAGAGCCCAAGGGAATCAGGGAAGCTAAGGGTTCACAGTCACTGGCAGGGAAAACAACAGAATCCAAAGAACAAACGAAATACGAGCAGATAAAGACCAAAGAAAAGAGAAGAAGAAATAGGGAGCAAGAGATCCCTATGGGTCGGGGTAATTAGCATGGGTCATGGGGATCTTTTAACAGTCAGCTAGCTTACCTTTCCAGATTCAATTCCCAACATTTTCCTCCCATGACCTCAGTGTATACTCATACTGAAATGCTATCCCTAGCTGAGCATCCTGGGCAGCACATCATGACATCATGACCCTTTGCTTTCATTCACAATTAAAGATTAAGCCAGTAGAATGCTTGGTGCTATGCCTAGAACACAGTAGTTATGTGGCCTTCATTATTATTTTCTCTGTGGTTCAGTGACGCTCGACAGGAAAAACTCACTTTAGTTTTAGATACAGACCTGCTTGAAGGGCTTTGCAGAAAATGGCTGGGATGTAAAAATCCAAGATCGACCTTGGAATGACCTTGAGCAGAGCTATGAATACAAACAGAAAGCTGACTCAGACAGTCTGGGTAGAGCTCCTCAACACTTATTTCATGTTCTGTATGTGTACCCCCAAAATATGCCTCTACAAGCCACTGTCTCCAATTTTTTTTATAAAACCACACATTTGATCCCGAATGTGGTGCTCATCGTGAATGCAAGGAGCCCTTTCATTCCCAGAGCCCCCCATACGTTTTCAAAGAAATTTCCAATGAACATTCATAATTTTTTTTTTTAAGCAAATACTTTTGAAAAACAGCTCGGTTGGCGGGAATCTAGCAATACAAGTTGTGCATTGGGTTTGACCACTTGAATAACAGGCAAGGAGAGAATGCGTCGTTCACGGTTTCAAGGAAAGTATTGAGAAGAGCCTTGCTCAGATACTGCTACTAAAACAACAGAAGTCGTTTTTGTCTTTAGAGGTTTCAGGACAAGTTGAAACCAAAAGAAAGAAAGAGAGGGAATGTTTTTCCTGGCCACTTCTCTTGTCGCTGGCTCTCAGCATCCTGGCCCGGTGGGGGCAGAATCACGTGACAGTGTCGTTGAGGTGGAGAACATGGGAGCAGCCCTCTCTCAGATGTGCTTGCAATCCGTAAATTCCAGCCAAGCCAGATTCATTCTCTCTCCCCAAAACCGTTGCCAGGCATTAACACCAAAAGAATTGTACTGCATAGACTTTTTAAAGAAATCAATTACAAACCTCTTTTATTAGCCAAACAAATCCAACTACCAGAAATATTTTGTGTGAAACATTCATAAAGACCGACAGTTGTTTTGCATGACATTTACAGGCCAAGCTTCTTTATGCGCCGAGATAGAATATGATGAATGAAACACAAGTTTTCACAATACACCACATTTTTTCTCATGCTTCCTCTGTGAAGGATTGTGAATGCTAAAGACCAGTGATGGAGGACCAGAAGCCAAAACAGAATTCAAGGCCATTCTCACTGACAACATTGTAAAGTTACTGAGGGAACGGCAGGATGAAGCTTGCAGCCTTTTTTTTTTTTTTTTTTTTTTTACCGTCTAGGAGAAAATATTTAGAAGTAGATTCTGCTTGGGGAAAGTTTTGTGAGCTTCAAAATCAATGCAAGTGGGCTGAAGGAAACAAATGCATTTGAGATCCCTAAAGGGTGAAGCTGAATTTTCATGTCCACTAATCAAAAAGGGAAAGTTAGAAACACAGGGTCTGTGAAGAATTGTGTCATGTACAAGAATACCCCACATTCCTCAATTTGTCAAGTTCCTACCAGTTACAGGTCTCCGGGACATTTGGTCAAGTTAATAACAATGACTGGCTGTACTAGACAGGTTCCCCTATGGGGGAATTCCAGGTCATGGACAATGCTGGACCAAAATTAGGAGAAAAGTCCCAATCTTCTGCAGGAAACCCCTCCATGTTGAAATAGAAGGAAAAATAGGGTCAATGGACTAGGTGACCACCTTGATTGGACACGGGAGTACCCATGCCTTCTCAGCCCTCTCCGGACCCTAAGGAGCTTGCACACAAAAATATAATAACCAACTTTCCCAGAGATTCTCCTTGAGAAAAGCTCACATCTCAAACAGAATGTGTCTAAAGCTAACTTGATCACCTTTCCTGACAGTCCTGTTGTTCTTCTTAGGTTCTCTGCCTCCACAGAGACCCACTTAGCTCATTCACACTGGAAACCTCTTTCCTCCTGAACAAATCATACCCAGTTCTCACCAAGTCCCACTGATTCTAATTCCCAAATGCCTCTTAAACTCTCCCTACTTTTCCTTTCCATTGCCACTCTCCAGTTTAAGTAGAGACACTTTCCAGTTGAGATCACTGACATGGTTTTCAGCAGGTGTCCCTGTCTTTTTTCTTGATCCTTCACCTCCGCCACCCTCAGTGCACATTTTCTGCCAGCAACGAGCACAATTTCGATAAAATGTGACCATTCAAAAAGAATTTTTTACTGCTTTTAGACACCAGTCTGGGACCTCCAGAAGCCAAAATTAGATATTCCCTAAGTTGCTAAATTATAATTCCTATCAAAATAACAAGCCCACTAGGTCTCTTGTGCAAGAAGATTGGAAAAGTGAGACATCTTTACAGTTGGAATAGAACTGGCTAGCTGCAAAATTTCAGAAGACTTACAGAACCCCCAACCCATATTTAAATACTCATTTGTTCATTTCTTGCAACGCCATCTCCGCATTAGTGCTGACTATGTGGCCAGCACTGGACTTCAAAGGGATCCAAGGATAAAGTGTAACATCCGAGTAAGGAAGAAGGAGTTATTCCCAGACCGAGATTTATATTTTTTTGAAAATAATCATCTGCATTATACCCTACATTCTGAGGATATTAAACAACAGAAGAGAGAACATCATTTTGGATTGGGTGGCAATCATGATCAATGTAGGTCCAGTCACCATAGTGGCAACACTCAGTGTCTTTGCCTTAGCACCTGGTTATAGAATTCAAGCCAGTTTCTGGGCTACCCAGCCTAAACTAAGACCAAACACAGAATTACACTAAGGGATCCCCAACATCCAGAATATCCTTCTTTTATGTGGAGGATGCTTAAAAGACCTTGGGAAGAGTAAACTAGATTGGAATGTCAACCTCCTTCTTCACCCACTTAAGTGGGTCTAAAAGGCCATCTTTTCCTTTACTATAAGGAAAATATTGAGGAAAGAAGCAATCCAGTGTTTTAGAATGTGTGTAAAAGGCACATGGGTGCCTCAGTCAGCTAAGTGTCTGCCTTTGGCTTAGGTCATGATCCCTGGGTCCTGGGATCCAGCCCCATGTTAGGCTCCCTGCTCAGTGGGAAGCCTGCCTCTCCCTTTGTCCCCACCCATCCCTGCTCATGCTCTCTCTTGCTCTCTATCTGAAATAAATAAGTAAAATCTTAAAAAAAAAAATAAAATATGCTTAACAACTGGGTTTGGTAGGTTGGCACTCTTGATTGTAGAAGATTCAACTGAAATGGAGAAGAGAGGAAGGAGGAAGAAAGGTGGATATAATCATAAGAGGCAGAGTGCCTAATTTGGAAATCAGATCTCAGAAAATGATCTGACCTGCAGATTTGTCCTATTTAATCTTGGGGATGTAGGTATTAAGTTGATGGCCTTATGTGATAGGCAGAACCTCCAGCTGTGACAAACAGAGGCCCGCCCCAGCACTCTGTGAGAGGGTCATGGTATCTCTTCAGACCCTGGGCTCAACTCAGTTCTCAGGCCCAGAGCAGCCAGAGGCTGCAAGAAAGCCTGGGTAGCTCTGAGGACCGGCCCTCCATGACTACCACAAAGCCATACTGTGAATCTTGTTCCTGTGCATTCTCCAGGTGAAAAGGAAATCCTGAACACTGTGATTTCTCTTGGCTACTGCCTTTGAAGGAGCACTCAGACCTGGAGTCTCAGAATGAAAGTCGCCATGGGTTCACTTGCCAGACTTTCTTCTGGCCAGCCAGTAATGCTCGGACTTCCTTTGTCTTTGCAGTGGGTATAATGAAACTCAAACACATCCTGTGGATATGTCCCCCGTTTCTCAGTGAATAGTTGTAATGGATATTCCCAGGAACTGCCAGAATCCTCACACTGGACTTTAGCCCTTCAAGTAACAGCTTGGTGGGATTCATTGGCTCAACTCCTTCCCACCCAAAGAGCAGTGCCGCAGTACCACTTTCTTGGGAAAACTGAAGAGGCTGGTACCATTAAAAAATCCCCTAAACGGACAGGCATTTGCTTTTCAGGTCATCACTGGGTTGTCCACGTCGGCCTGGCTCAGAAGTGAGGTAGGCAGACACTAAGTGAAAGGAGATCCCTATGGAATGGAAGTCTTTCTCAGAAGCAAACTGGAAATAATATTATAGAGTATAGAAAAATCTTAAGTGAACGTTGCATTCTTTACTTTGTGTAAGAGAATAGGTCCAAAGGCACGAATTCCTTTGATTCCTGGGAAGTGGCTCTTGATCTGGTTCCACAGGCAAGAACTTGGAAAGAGAAGTGTTGGCGGTTGCTGATAAGAAACTCTGACAAAAAAGTATGTGAATGGACTTCTCAGAGTGGATCTGGCCTGAAAATATGGTATACTGTGGCAAGTCTGTTCCGAGCATGTTTCCTGCAGAAAGAGGTCTAAGAGAGAATAGCCAGGTAATGTTCTGACTTCTTTCGTCCTTCCAGTGGGTGTACTGGGACTTGGACACACCCTGTAGTCATGTTGCTTGTTTCTCAGTGTGGACAAGATCCCTTTGATGGATAGCAATCATCCATCTCTTTCTCAACAGAGCCACGAGCAGGGAGGCCATAGTGGCCCCCACCACATGTATATATCCCATCCCCACAGCTGACAAGGCTACTTCTCCAGCCAAGTACCAACTTTGACACCAGTAAAGTGATTCAGATGCCATGCTGCAGTTCAAGGAAACCAGCTAGAAACCAACTAGGGTCTCCCTGGACCCTTAAATGGCAATGCTTTATTCTTACTGAAATAGAGATCAGTTTTTCATGTTATGTTATGAGAAGATTTTTTCCCCTCCTCTTTACTCTTTTTCTTTAGTCCCATTCTACCGGATCTAGAGAACGTAACCAGAAGCTAAATTTAATTGTTATTCTGTATGCTGAAAAGTAATATCCCCTCATGACACAACCAGAAGCACAATAAAATGTGCTCTTTGCCTCAGTGAACAACTGATGACGTAGGGAGATAGAATTAAACCTAAAAAAAAAAAAAAGAATACAGCAAAATGAATGAGGATGTAGAAAGGACTCTGGGGAAACAATTGCTTCTAGAGGGAAAGCCTGCTGAGCATCTACGGAGTTCAGGAGGGGTGACAGGCAGGGAAAGAGCCTGAGCTCCGTGGGGTGATATTTCCATGCACGGAATGAGGCTGAGCTGGAGGGCATGCCACGGCAGGGAAGTCGCACGAAGGCGGCATACGTGGGAAGAAGCGAGGAGGACACATCAGAGATGTCCAGATCAACCCGGGGTTGGAGATGTTCCATCTGGAGACAGACTCACAAGTCTAAGACTTAGAATGTCCCTTCTGTTTTATAGGAAGGACGCTTACAAAATCATCACGTTGTCTGAAACATCACTTTCATGTACTTTAAAAATTCATTCTTTTCTCTTCTGCCTTTTAATACCACATAATTGATTTCAAAGTCCTCTCAATTCCTAAGGAAAACGTCTTGTCACTCCCAGCTGCTAATGCTCTTTCGTAAGAGGAGGTTTTATTTCAAACCTGATAAAAATGCAAAAGAACAAACAATATTCTGCTTCCCATTGCATTTCCTTTCACCCAAAGTTTTTAAAGCACTTTGAAAATATTAATTATATCTCTGAATAGCTGTAAAATAATGACTCTTCCATCATCTGTTTTTGTAACCAATGAGAATAAAGCACAGAGCAGTATAACTACCGACTCAAGTAAATGAGGATCCTGGATCCAGGCTAAGAGCCACACATCACTGCACAAACCAGGACATGCAAAAGAAAAGAAACTAAGGGTATAGGCCTTGCAGATTAAAAGAGACAGATTCTTTTTTTTTTTTAAGATTTTATTTATTTATTTGACACAGAGAGAGATTACAAGTAGGCAGAGAGGCAGGCAGAGAGACAGGACAAAGCAGGCTCCCCGCTGAGCAGGGAGCCCGATGTGGGGCTCGATCCCAGGACCCTGAGATCATGACCTGAGCCGAAGGCAGAGGCTTTAACCCACTGAGCCACCCAGGCACCCCAAAAGAGACAGATTCTTTTCCCCTCCTGAAAACATGGAAGTTTCGCTTATTATTCAATCTTTTCCCCACCTGTGAAGTAGGCATAATAACACTGAATAACAGTGGGAGATATATACATCCTCACCCAGAGAGATGGCAGAAAAGGAAGCTTTCCTATTTTCCCCAAATATTTGTCTTTTGATGATAAGCACTTTTTACCAACAAGGCACATTTTGGCAAGATATACTTTTCCCAAATAAAAAAGGAAATGAGCTGCGTTTGCCTGAACTAGAACTACAAATTGTCTCTTTTGCCATGACTCCTACCTCTAATGTTAAATCAACTCAAACCCTGTAATTTCCAGGGGCATCGGTAGGGGAGTTAAAGCCCCCCTCCTGTGTAAAGGGTTCCTTTGCACCCAGAGTTCCTTCGAATTTTAATCCAGCTTTGTCTAAAGAGCATTCTTGGATTTCCAGAATAGCACTTCACAGTCGGTAGCAGGTGGCAGGGTAAGTAAACTTCACGCTATGGCCGCATTTCCTCCTGGCAATTACGGTGTTAAGTTATGAGCAAACAAGGTCTTCTTGAAATGAAGTGACCACTTAATTAGGGGCATTTAAATCCCTTGATGCCTTGGCTAATTCACTGGCCCCCTTTTTTCTGGCTTAAAATAAGCCATCTAATCTGAAACATGAGATTTTTTTCCCCGGGCCAATGAAGCCACGATTTGTCACTCTGGTCATTTAGTGCCACATATTGCCATTAGTCTCCCTAATGTAGTGCAAAGTCATGGTTACGACATTTAGGGTTTCCAAGCAGCCAATTTTAATGAGGAATCAATAATTTCTCCTGTTCAGCTAATACCTGCTGGTGTAGAAGGGTAATCCAAACGTCACTGCTCCATCTCCTTATTGAGGAAAAAGAGTAATGGGCAACATCTGCTTTGAATATGTTCCTGGGGTGGGGGGTGGGGAGTCTTGAGGTCTCTCTTCTAAACACAGAATGATCTGTAAGAGCTGGGAGAGAATTTGGAGGCCTCCAATAGTGTGTCACTAGAACAATAACACAAAAATCTGGAGACTCTGGGGAAAAAAGACTGTCCCATCCTTACTGCTTACGTGTGTACACATTTCTGCTCAAAACAATAGAAAAGCCCTCAGAGTAGGAAAGAGCACGCAACAAATGCATTTATTGCTGCTCTTTAATAAACAGTGGTAATAAGAAGGGCTTTGAGGGACAGTTTTGGTTCCTTCCAGCTCTAGCTGTGTCCACAGAACTGATGGGAGCCTGGGCAGGATGCTCATAAATGGACAGATTTACAACCCAGCCTCTGTGAAGCACCCCAAGAGCCACAGCTCCTCCCATCACCTTTGTGCTGTGCTCATCACCTGTGCCGAGGGGGCCGGCGTCAGAGGCTGCACACATGCGCTGCAGCCAGGGGCACCAGCTTTTCCCCATTTATCAGAAGGCTAGTGGCTTGTCTTTATTTCTTGGCTTTTTACTTTGCTGAAATCTCTGGAAATTTATTTTTTCTCCTTTTTGGAGCATATGCCCAGACTTCTCTAGATACAAAAATGAAGACATGATCTCAGAAGACGGAGGAACATAAAGTGACACTCTGGGGTCACTGACATCTACTTTTTCCTGTTGTGTTTTTAATCTGGCCTTTCCTCCATATGAATTTGCAAAAGACCGATATTTAAAAGTAAATAAATAAAAATAGGTCTTCTTTTAAATACTAAGTCACCTACTGGAATGTCCAACTGTCTTTAGGAAGAACATGCATTACATATGCGAGGAATAGGAAGCCAAGACTTTTATGCCTGTATAAAAAATGGAGAAGCTTGGGTGCCTGGGTGGCTCAGTGGGTTAAAGCCTCTGCTTTCGGCTCAGGTCATGATCTCAGCGTCCTGGGATCGAGGCCCACATCGGGCTCTCTGCTAAGCAGGGAGCCTGCTTCCTCCTCTCCCTGTCTCTCTGCCTGCCTCTCTGCCTACTTGTAATCTCTCTCTCTGTGTCAAATAAATAAACAAAATCTTTAAAATAAATAAATAAATAAAAATGGAGAAGCTTAATCAGTTGTTTAAGCTGATAGGGAATTATCAAGAAAAAAAATGAAAAGAGCTTTGTTCTCTTCTCTTTACTTTAGGTTTCATTATTCATTGAGGACCTGTATTAGTCAGTGTTATCTAGGTTAGATTGCAATAAAAACATAAAGAAAAATACCTCTAAATTTCATTGGCTTAAAGCAGTAAGTTTACTTATTTCTTTTGGGTTTTTAAAATAATGTTTAACATCACCCTGCGGTTTCAGACGGCTGCCCTGGGTTGCTCTCCAGGATGCTAAACTAACTCTCTTTGCCCTGTACTGTGAGAAAGTCCCTACAACACTTGCTTCAATAGTGTGGTGTAGGGACAGATCTCAGTGTCACTGGTTCCATGCTGAATCTTCTGAAGTAATGGTTAACTGGTCACCTTTCCTTTTAAGGACATCAATTAAAAGTTTCTCATTAAAACTAATTTCAGGGGCACCTGGGTGGCTCAGTCGTTAAGCATGTGCCTTCAGCTTAGGTCATGATCCCAGGGTCCTGGGATCGAGCCCCGCATTGGGCTCCCTGCTCAGTGGGAAGTCTGCTTCTCCCTCTCCCACTCCCCTGCCTATGTTCCTTCTCTCACTGTGTTTCTGTCAGATAAATAAATAAAATCTTTAAAAAAAATTAAAAACATAAAACTAATTTCAAAAAAAGTAATTTGGGAAAGGATGGCAGAGGAGATGACTAAATATCTTGCACAATTTGTTCTCTGATTATTTGTGGATTTGTCAGGTGATCTTTTACTTGTATGTGTGCGCACATGTGTGTATGTATACATATGTGTGTGTATGTATATGTATGTGTGTGTGTGTGTGTGTGTATATGTGTATATATATATATATATTCCCCTCCTCCCCAGATTCTGCTGAAGTTTTTTTGTTTGTTTGCTTTCTGAGAGGCCATTTTCCTTTTATGGATATGGGTACTTAAGGCTTCACTTTAAATGAATGATGAATCACCCTCATCTTTTCATGGTCTTCCTTCAATGCATCCATAACAACTGGCAAGAGCCATCAGATTCTATACATTTTATAATTACTTCTTTTCCCCCAAACTCTCACATGCCTGAGATATAACACTCGTCAGTTAATAGTGTATTCCCTTCCTCTAGCATCATCACCAGTTCACAGCCAGTCAACGTTCTAAAAATTACACTACTATTGCATGTCAGTGTGCTTCCAGGGATGTGGTCCTCACTGCCAGGCAGCAATGAATCTACCTCCCAAAATCCCCTTGGAGTCTGCTCCTAAGATCCCTTCAAGTTCTGGTTTCTTAGGAAGTAGACAGTGATGTAGAGATCTCATGTAGAGGGTTTACTGGAAGAGCTCTTGGGAGCAATACCTCTAAGGGAATGAGGAGGTAGATTTGGGCAGAGGGGAAGTGAACTGGGATGATTTCAGCAGAGGCCTTGGCCAATCCTATGAATATCTTGGGAGCTGGGCATTTCAAAAACAATCCTCTTTAGTTGAAGGCTTTATTACCCCACTTTCAATAATGGATAGAACAGCTGGCCAGAAGATCAACAACAGAGGTTCTGAATGACATTGTAAAACAACTAGACCTAACAGATACCTCTTGAGATAGAAAACATCCACAGGAAACCTCAAAGGCTTTCCTCCATCCACCCTCATCTCCACCCCCATAACTGCCAGACCAATGAGAGAGAAGTCACAACTCAGCCAATAAGAAGCCTCTATACTTCCACCTCCCAGTTTACCTCAGTGGACTTTGTGCCCCTTTTCTCTATTGGTGAGTGAACCTCTCTGTGTTCCCAGACTTGCCTGCAGTTTTGCTTGTCCCAGATTGTAATTTTCTGTTATTTCTGAATAAACCTCTTTTTCTAGTAAAATAGCTGGCAGAGATTTTTTTGAATTAATTAATTATTTCTAAATAGGGGTGCCTGGGTGGCTCAGTTGTTAAACAGCTGCCTTCACCTCAGGTCATGATCCCAGGATCCTGGGATGGAGTTCCGCAGGGAGCTCCCTGCTCCACGGGAAACCTGCTTCTCCCTCTCCCACTCCCCCGGCTTGTGTTCCCTCTCTCACTGTCTCTCTTTCATTTTCTCTGTCAAACAAACAAACAAATAAATAAAATGTTTAAAAAAATTATTTCTAAAGAACTGGAAGTTTTATTTTTAAGGTTAATACCTGATACAAGTGAAAACACTAAAAGAAAACTATAGACCAATATCTTTTATGAAAATGGACACAGAAATCCAAAACAAAATACTAGCAAGGCAAATCTGACGTTAAACAAATAAAAAATAAATCATACATTGTGACCAAGTTGGATTTATACCAGGAAGGCAAGATTGGTTTAATACTCCAAAATCAAGTAATATAATACACTGTATTAATAGAATGGGGAAAAAAACAATTATCTCAACAGATGAAGAAAAGGCATTTGACAAAATCTATACCCTTTTGATGAAAACACTCAACAAAATATGAATAGACTGGAACTTTCTCAACCTGATAAAGGGTATGTACAAAAAATCCAGAGCTGACACCATACTTAATAGTGAAATATTATAAGCTTTTCCCTAAGATCATGAACAATACACAAGGATGTCCACTCTTGCCATTTTTATTCAACTTTGTACTGGTGGTTCTAGCCAGGGCAATTTAGGAGGGGGGAAAAAAGCATCCAGATTGGAAAGGAAGAAGTATAACTTTCTCTATTTAGCAGATGACATGATCTCGTACATAGAAAATCCTAGAGAATACACTAAAAACTAGTACAACCAACCAAAGAAGTCAGTAAGTTTGCAGGATACAAGATCAATAAACAAAGGTAAATTCTATTTCTATATGCTAGCAATGAAACAGTCTGAAAAAGAAATTAAAAAACAATTCCATTTTCAATGTCAAATAGAATAAAATAAATGTAACAACAGAAGCTCAAAACTTTTACTCTGAATTACAAAATATTGTTGAAAGAAATTTTAAAAGACCTAAATAAATGGAAATCACCCCTTGTTCATGGATCAGAAGCCTTAATATTGTTAAGATGGCCATACTCCCTGAGTTGCATATTCAGTGCAAACCCTGTCAGAATTCTGGCTGGATTTTTTTGTGGAAATTTACAAGCTGATTCTGAAGTTTTTATATATGTGTAAGGGACACAGAATAGCCCAAACAGTCTTGAAAAAGAAGAATGTAGTTGGAGGGTTCACACTTCTCAATGTCAAAACTCACTACACAAAGCAACAGTAATCAAGAAAGTATGGAGCTGGAGAAAGGACAGATATAGATTAATGGAATAGAATTGAGAATCCAGAAATAAATCCATGTGCTTATGGTGAACTGAATGGTGCCAAGAACAGGTAAAGAAATGGAAAATAACAAATCTGGACTATATGATATAAAATAAGTCAGGGAAAACTAACAATAGGATTGTTTCATAGTTGTGACCAGCTCTGGGCTCAGCTTCACCTGTTTGGAATTCCACCAATACGTTCTAAGATGGCAGAGTCTCATTGTGATTAGTTGGGACATTGTTTCTATGTGGCACTCGTGCCTTATCACCAGCAAGAAATACTAGTTATTTTGCTCTTGCAGAGGCAAAGAATAATACTTTCCATCTGGCCTTCTGGGTTGTGAAGAAACCAATTCTCCTCACTTGGGCATCCGTATAGGAAACTCTCGGGAAAAAAAAGGGATGGAAAGGTATAGCTTAAGTCTTCCTGAGGCTAAAAGAAAGAACCAAGTTCATTATTTCCCTGGTAAAGTTGACTGAGTCCTAATCAACAATAAGAAAACATTTCCACTTTCAGAACAGTGGCCTTGGCTTCCTTGCAGCCTCAGAAAAGCTATGTCTTTCTAGAAACAGAAGGCAGAGCAGCACTTCACCAGTCTCAGCCCCTGAGCTGAGGCTCTGAGTGAGAAAAGTCACTTGTTTAATTCAGAGAGAAATCTATCTTTCTTCTGCTGTTAACCATGGTTAGTTGGCATTGTAGTTAAACCCAGTATTTTTCTTAACACACAATATTTAGGAAAGAAGAGAAAAAGAATTAAATCACGCAGGAAGGTGGAAAGTGATTTTTACCTGAACCCCTCAATATCCATACCACTTTCCCAGGGAGAGTTTAATTCTAAATGTCACTTAGTTGTTTTCCAAGGTAGAAGATGATAGCAGCCTGTCTGAGGACAAAGAGAACACGCTATATCACCGTACCGCCCCCGTACCCCGCAAACTTCTGCCCACCTTCCTCCGGGCAAGTGTTTTCTTCCCCAGAAGCCATGAGGAAAAGGACGTAGGTGCCTAAACGTCACTCTTATAGTTCACAATAAGCATTCTTTACATTCCTTGCATTTTAAATACATCAGGTTCAGGGGGAAGACCAAAGAAAGAGCTTCCCTTTTATTAAATAGGGTGAATGATAATGGACAATGAGAAAAACAAAAAGGATTTCCGTGTCATTTTTTATCTCACTTCTCCACAGAGAGGTCAATTCCAGCTGGATGACCAGTGCACAGACCATTTGAAGGGGAAGAAGTCACACCAGAGAAAGGAGAAAAGTGAATCCACAGCTTTCACATTTTTAAATGCTCTCAAACCAACAGGCACGCTTTGTAGAAAAGCCTAGAGGTTTTGAAGGCTCTGCCAGGTAGTGTTTTAGAAAACTCAAGTGGACCATGTGAAACACCTTAAATCAGACACTATCAAGTCACTAATAATCTCAGGTTTCCTTAAAAACATCAAATAATCCATCTGTAAAGAAATCTAAAGAGAGCACAAGGAGCAAAACAACAGACAGAGAGAATGGTCTTGAATCCAACTTTCTAGTCCTTGGGAAGTAGAAAATGACAGAAATCTTTTGGCCTCAGAAAGTCCCTAACCTAAGCCTTGCCAATAAAATCTTAGTGCTAGATTTTATGTCGATGGAGAGCTGCTAGAGGTAAATTGATAGAACCCTGAATCCCATGGTGGACACACTAAAAAAATGTTCTGGAGGTAGATCAAGAAGATTCTGATTATCCTAAGGAATATACACTCAGCACATTCCTACCTCCTCTTCATTCCAGGATCAAATGTGAGATGCCACTATTGTGGCAGGCTTGTTCATAAGCTCCCAAATACCACAGCCTGCTGCTCCTAACTCTCCAGAAATTGGTTCTTCTTCCATCACCTCTAAACCCCAGCCACACGGGGCCATCAACCAGGGGAAGTGGGCTATGGCCAATGCCTGAAAGCCAAATGCATACTGTGTGAGGCGCTTGCACACTACTGACCCTGGCCTTTGAAGACGGGGTAAGGAGTAGACCAAGAAGTAGATCCCTCTTGGATCAGAGGAGAAGAGTCATATGTTCCCCAAGGACAAGATTAGGGGAGCAAAGAATTTTTGAGTTCACTTAAGATCAGCAGAACAGCTGGTAAAATATGGTGGCCAAGAACATGGACTCTTGCTCATGATAGATCCTTCTCCATGTGAATGCCCACTGACTACTCCATAAAATCTGTGCCCAGAGCCCCCATACCCAGCTTCTCTGCACCACGTACCCAGCTTCTCTCCCTCATGTACAGATGGGAGTGATAAAACCAACCTCACAAAGGTCCTATTTTGAGGACTAAATAAGACATTGTACATAAGACACAGCATAGGTCATGACTCTAATAGGTTCTCAATAATTGTTATTGCCATAATGTTCCCATCACATGGTGGGGGGGGGCATTATTCAAAACAATTCTCCCAAACTTTCCTCTTCTAAACTTTCCCTCCTGGAGCACATTCTGGCTTTGAATATATTTAACATAAAAAAGGTATAGAGGCCTCCACACAGAGGCCAGTGGTCCTTACCTGACAGACGTCCCCTTTTTGTAATTTGCTTTAACCATCCACTCAAGGCTTCTGGCCTAACAATCCCAGTTCAGATTTGAAGAAAAGAGAAAAGGGGATTTTTCCCTTCTTTTTCAGACTCCTAAAAATGAATTGCAAATCTCTTCTCAGAGGGGAAAAAGGCAAATTATGTTAATTACTCAAAGGACAAAGACCGTGCTTGTCAAATTAGAAAGCAGATGCTCTTTGGAGGAGTGGCAAAGGAAAACTGGGGAGGGGGAAGTGAGGTCAGGAATTCAGGAAGAGCGGCCCATCATTCTGGAGAGAAGGCACGGCAGTGGTAATCTGCAACAGCTCCTCCATCAAGGTGACACCTTCTAGAACAACGACATTCAGATGGTCTTCACTCCCCGGACTGCCTCTCCACTTGGCCCCTGGACTCTGGCAATTGCTACCCTAGGAGCAAAATACTGCTGAGCAGTCTGGGCAACTCAGGCTTCAGTGGGTTAAACCGCCGTGTACTGCACTTGGGCCCAAACTCCTGACACCAGGCTCAACAAAGCTCCAAGATTAGAGTCCCACAAAGTCCTGATGATTTGGGATTGAACCTTTAGGAGAAACACATCTGGGTACTGTTTCTTTCACATAAAGAAACTGTGTTACTCTGATGGGAGAAAAGATGAAAATAGGGATGAACAAAAATTTTAAGAAGTGCCTACACCTCAGGTACTTGGAATATTTAATCTGCGTAAAACATTAAAGTTGGAATTGTTTTTCTACATTTTCCAGACAGGGAACAGGCTCACCGAAAGTCAAAGCCAGGCTTCAAACGCTGGGCTCCAAGTCCTTTCTGGTACTTTCCACTACACTGATTTGTCACCCCTCCCCTCCACGGTATTACTCCAAGCTGGGTATTATTCTGTTTCTGGCACTTTTATGACCTTTTTCTCACTTATAAAGTTTGGAGATTGGAAAAAAAAAATCACCTCAAAGTTACTTTCTAGCTCTGTCATTTACTAAAAGGAAGGGCCTTCTTGCAACGTGGAGGCCTGAGGATAACAGGATTCTGTCAACGTTTGGAAACACCCTGCCCCCTCACTCGGGGCGGGAGACAAAGCTGGGATCCATGGGGGAGCCGGTCGTGGGCTGAGAAACCAGGCAAGTGTGAATTCTAATCCTAGTGCTGACATTGACTTCCTTCTAATCCTCACGGTCACTTTGTTTCTGAGTTTCCATCTATGCAACAAAGTTAATAGGACTCATCAACCTCCCAGGAGGGTGTTCATGTCTGCTCAGCATTTGCAAGGAGCTAAAGCCTCATTTCTGAGGGTCCGGTTATAACGTGGGGATACCCTAAGAAACAAAAATCATGAATGCTCTGAGGCAAGTTGTTGAAAATGGCACTAAAAATATAGCACGTTTGAACCTGCTCAATTATCCTGGAGATAAAACTCATTTTGAAAAACAGTAAGTCCTTATTTGTTCAGCTATTAGAAGCAAAATTATATAGCTAAAGTCCAACCTAAGAAAAGGTACAGAGTAAAAGAGGTTTTAGAATACCAGCCATTTTGGAGTTCGACAACTCCAAAAAGCAAGATAATATTTCTTTCTTTTCTTCTTTAAAAAAATTACATAATTTTTATCGACAGAATGATAAGCTGAATTGGAACACAGGATAGTAGTCTTTTGTATCCTCATTGTAGTGGTTAATTTTTTACCCTGAAGAAACATTCTGGATGACACAGAATCATCCAGAACTAGGACACCTGCGTGGCACCGTTGGTTAAGTGCCAGCCTTCAGCTCAGGTCATGATCCCAGGGTCCTGGGTTCAAGTCCTACATCGGGCTCCTTGCTCAGTGGGAGCCTCCTTCTCCCTCTCTGCCTGCCGCTCTCCCTGCTTTTGCATGTACTCTCTCCCTCTGACAAATAAAATCTTTTAAAAAAAGGGAAAAAAAGAATCATCCAGAACTTGCAGAGTTTGAATGGGTGGAAATAGCCAAGCATAACAGGAACTATCCAATTTCTATCCTTGTCTACAAGGTGAAACACTCTGCCAGGTGATTTTCCTGTCGTCATGCCTTTTCGTAGGTGAACATATATATATCTATATCCACTCATATATTGTTGCTGAATGTGCTCCCAGAGTGCACAGCTGTTCGCCTCAGGAGGTTCACCTAGCATGCCCTGGTGGGGGTGCCTGCCATGGAGAATGGGAGGGGAGGCCTGCTTTGGAGCTTTTTCTACCTTGTCTGCTATGGAAAGCAAAATGTTCTGATGCTTTCTGTACCTTCTTCCATCACCAGAGGCGGGTCAAGTCTGCATTCCCACCTAAGGACAGTGAGATGTGCTTTGCTTTCATTTTATGTGCGATCTTCCGTATGATTTTTCTTTTTTCAATCCTGAACTGAATATACCCCGCCTGCCCCTCTCAGACTGTGGTAAATCAGGAACTTCTTTTTCCCACTCCGGACTCCATTCTGACATCACGGTAGCTGCACAAACCACAGTGTTAGGCAAACAAAAGAATTTTTCATTTTCTCTTTCATTCAGTAAAGCTCCATTTTCTGTCACCCTACAACCTTTTGACCTGTGTCCTAATGGCACTGGTCACTCAAGGGCAGAAGTTCAGCCGTAGGTTAAGTCTCTGTGTGTTTATGTTGAGGAGAGGCCCTGCTTGCACTCACTTCCTGTTGTCTGTGCCTGCACAACGCAATTGCTCTCCCAGAGCCCGGAGATCCCACCTACTGAGGGAGCTCCTTCCCCTGAAAGACAGGTTCCAAAAAAAAGAAAAGAAAAAGGTTGTTTTCCCTTCTTCCTTCCAGCCACGGAATCCTCTTGTCTTTGCTGCAGCTGAGCTGACATTAGCCAGTCTTGCCTTCAGATGGTGGAAGAAATAGGCACCGGGACACAGATGATCCCGTCTGGTTTCCACAGTTCCCCCGTTTGCATCTCCTAACATCTACTTGTCCGTGATCCCTGAAAGTTGCATTAAAAAATACTCTGGGTCGCTATCTTTCAGTGTCTAAAACTAATGGGAAACCATGTATTAAAATAACCGAAACACCACAGAAACAGACTGAATAGGGAACGTTCTAATTAAATAAGAAAATCACACAATTTCCCTCTGAGGATTTTCTCATCTGCCCACTCTTTCCACCTCCCCTTCTCTTGCTCTAGTCTGCCATCATACAACGTGGCTTACAGCAGATCGACACTTTAACTGCCGTTGGTATTTCTGTTAAACGGCTGGCCGTTACGGAAAGTGTTGCTGGTGCGAGCATTGATTTGCTCATGCATCCATCCAGTCTACCCAATGTATCCATTCCACCATCCATCTCTCCCTGTTTCAGGCAGGTCCAAGCTCCAGAAAGCAAACAAATGTGAACTACTACGAATAGCACAACATGGCTCCACTGTAAGGCGGGACAAAGGGTAGGTGAACACTGGACTGGAAAAACACATAGTGTTCATGACCATTCCTACCAAAGAAAGGTGCTTAGATCTCCTATCTCCCCTAGACCTTCTCTGCATAATGCACACCGCACAGACAAAAGCGTGGTGTACACGGTATGGCAGGCAGTGCCTTCCAGGGTCTCCATTCCCTCATGTTCAAGTGGCCCCTAAAAGATACCACAGAAAGGATATTCAATTTGGTACTTCTCCAAAAACACTGATTTACAATCCCTGCTGGTTCTCTTTCCTCTCCACGTCCGTATGACAGACTCGAAGACCAACAACGCGCATGTAATTAACTACTTGACCTCTGCTCAGCTATGTGGACAGATGATATGTAATGCTTTCTTCCTCCTTTTCTGTCCTTGCCAGGATTCCAAGTTATGTGTGTCCCTCTATTGCTCAATCTCTTGTTTCGTCTTCCCCCATATGGTGTGACAGATCACTACAACAGACCGTTATGGATGGGCTCCCGTGTGGAAGACTGCCCTACTGAGGCAGATTAATGATCATCCTGGAGTAGTGCCACATTCTGTTTTCCAGAATGTGGAGGCCAAATCCGGATGCTACTGAGGAGGATATAAAAAACCCATAGACACTTAATTGTGCAATGTTATACTTCCCGATGCCAGCTGGTGATCAAATTATGAGATGAAACAAGAGGATTTATAATCCTTGAAATTTCATCTGAGCCTGTGTTGTCACAGAGGCGGTCCTCACCATATGGTCTGTCCTTTTTTGCAAGGTTCCAAGAAAACCACCAGGGCATTGGGTGTCAAGGGTTAATTTAATTTTGTCTGTTTACTTCCTATTATAGCAGGAGATAAGATGCAATGAAATACTCCCATTCCATTTATTACTTTTTCTTTGAATCTATGTCCTCTTTAAATATTAAGTGGTTCTCTCCCTAAAATATGTAACTCTTCCCAAAATGGTTTCACATTTCTTACTGTAAATCTTTCTTCATACAGCTGTTCCTTGTTTTTGTCTCAATTGTCATATTTTCCTTGCATAGGATTTCTGTCATTGTCCTCATTCTTGTTTACTATAAGCACTTCCAGAATTTTCATGGTGACTGAGTATTTTTCCCATCTCTCTCTAAATCAGGGATCTTTGCCAAAATATAAATATATGAGACATAGTTCTCTATTTATGGTTTTGTCCTAATATCAGCAAGCAAATAAACTTATGTACCTCTCCCTCAGGGTTCTTCCATATCTGTGTACCAAATTTAAGAGACAAAATGTCTCATTCAAGATGTAAATGGTAAGCATTAGGCATTTAGGAGATACCATCTAAAACTTGGTGAGTTAAATTTTAGACAAAAAAAAAAATCATCATGGATCTTCAAAAGGAGACACAAGAAGGGAAGATAATGGCCAGCCTGAAGAAGAATAAGATAACTTTGGTTGGATTTCATGGGTTAAGTGTTGCCCAAATTTAGAGCTGTGCAGAATTACAGAGACTTTTAGAAAACAAAGAGTTTTAAACAAGCAGGAAAAAGAAGGGAACTTCAAGACCAAAGACGCAGACAATAACCCGAATAAGTCACAAAACTGAAGCAAAAGGAAAGTGAGAAGACTATTGTTAGTAAAATTTCAATATTTGTTGATGTAGTTATTTGAAAACTAAGTTTATCGTAAAAGGGACTATGTTCAGGCCAGAAAGGACATAAAGAGAGAAAAATAGATTATATTCTTAGAAATCCAACTAGGGGGGCGCTGGGTGGCTCAGTGGGTTATAGCCTCTGCCTTAGGCTCAGGTCATGATCTCAGGGTCCTGGGATTGAGCCCCGCATCGGGCTCCCTGCTTGGCGGGGAGCCTGCTTCCTCCTCTCTCTCTGCCTGCCTCTCTGCCTACTTGTGATCTCTCTCTCTCTCTGTCAAATAAATAAATAAAATCTAAAAAAAGAAAGAAAGAAAGAAAGAAAGAAAGAAAGAAAGAAAGAAAGAAAGAAAGAAAGAAAGAAAGAAAGAAATCCAACTAGGTACTCCAGTCAGGATAGACAAGTAGAAATGTAATTAGGTAGTTACCCCCACTGACCAAACCCCAGTAGTCCAGCGTCAGAGGAAAGGAGGAGGGAGAGAAGTCACCATTAAAAGTAGACTGAAGCCACATTGATGAATTTAAATTCTGGCTCTGCTATTTACAAAGCTGGGCAATTTGGACAAATTACTTGCTTTCTCCATGACTCAGTTTCCTCATCTGTAAAATGGTGATAATATTTGTCCCAAAAATTTATTACGAGAAGTGTGTGTGTGTGTGTGTGTGTGTGTGTGTGTGTGTGTGTGTGTGTTCTGAAACTGTTCCTGACACACAGGAAACACCACATAAGAATTTGCTGTTGGGAGCTGTGTTACTATTGGACAGAGCTATGAAGCAAGAGAGTATTATTACTATTTTTACCTTTGCAAAGCCTGCTGGCTTAGGGATAGCAATAAAACTTTGGACAACTTTAACTGTATTTATGGGATGGAAAAGGAGAGAAGAGCCAAAAGGAGGAGGGAAGCATAGGGATGCATTAAAAATAATTTCTGTATGGTTTAAATTTTTCCCAGAGCTAGGTCCAACCAGACCTTTATCCCCACATTTTTTTTAGCACCTCAACTCCCATAATGGGGACTAAATATGCAACTCACTGCATACATTCAAGGAAGTACTTCCGCCCCCCTTTCTGGAAACTATCTAGGATATTTGCTATTTGTAATCAAACTTTTTTTTTTTTAAGCCAGATTAGGTCCCTGTCCTGAAACCTCTACTTAAATTTGCCCCAAATCTGAGAAGCAGCTAAGATTTCTGAAAAGTAGAGATGGGTAGAAAAGGTTGTCACTGTGAAGGGAATAGCTTGAGCAAAGGAACAGCCAAAAAAAAAAAAAAAAAGGAAACAAGAGTATAAATCCAGAGAGAACACAGGGACTAGCATACAAGTACATCTCAGTAATGTGAAGGAGAAAGGAAGATGGTACTGGACAGACATGATGAATGCCAAGGTGAGAGCCCCACGCTTAACTTGGGAGGTGACATAGGGGGACATGGGGGCCTGCGGAGAACACTCATGTGTCCATGATGTAGAAGCAAAAGGTTTAGGAGTCAGAAGACCTATTCACTAACTAGAGAGCCTTGTTCATGCCCCTTAGATTCTCTAGCCCTCAGTCTCCTTATTGTTTCAATTTTTAAAATATGTGTGGAACTCTTGCTATGTGCCAAACACCATGTTTGGGCCCCCTAAAGGACTCAAAACGGAATCACAGCATCTGTGCAATTAAAAAGCCAAACCAAAAGACCTGCTCTGCACGTCCCAACTCTAACATGTCATGATACTCTAATCAGGTTCCAGCCAACTGGGTTACCACCCCAGTTCGTGAAGGACAGCCAGAATATTCACCTAATGTTGTTGCATAGTCTGTAGACTATTGAACTCTGAAGAGTTTTGTTAAGATCTACTACCGCTGGCCTGGCAATCATTTTACTTTTTCCAGGTGAAGAGGTGAAGAAAACTTGATAAAGAGTGATTGATTCTCTATACTGCCTGAGAAATTAATTACACATGAGAATGGGAAAAAAATGGAGGTACAACATATAGTGATCATCAGGAGGTACGTTATCTTGTCTAATTTTAATCAACTTTTGAATGATAGAAATAGAAATTTAACTGGTTGCTTGATTAATCCTTTTTCAGTTTGTGTGTTTCCAAGTGATCTGTGATTTTTTCAAATGTCTTTCTCCTTTCAAGAATCCCTGGCAAGTTGACATACATATGGTGAACATATGGCCTTCTCCTAATTGATTTAATTCAAAAGAGGACCCAGGGGAAAGCTCTGAGCACTATCTGTTTGAGAGCTTGGGGGAATGTTTATTTCAGAGTGAAGGGTATAAGTGCGATACCATCAGAGCCCTGCACTTGAAATAGTACCCGCACATGGTCGGAAGTATCAGTGGTATAAATCATTAGGATCATTTTAACTCAAAGTCTCTGAATTGGCAGAACAATATAAAAACATATTTTCAAATAAAACTGGGAGCGATTGCGATGTTTATTTCAAGAAATTAAAAACACGGCTCGCACTAAATTCCCCCACTTGTAAAACCGTCACTCCCCAGGTGAAACTGCGTTGCCTAATTAACTGGCACCATCCATTTAGAGATCAATTTGCCTCCATTCCAGCATGAGCCTATGTTTGCCTAATGCATCCTCCACCTGATAGAGATAATTGTGAAGCTAAACTACAGCGGAAGGGATGGCGCAATCGACTGCATTCTTTCCCTACAGACTGCTATAAATAAAGCCATGTGTCTCTCGTCTGTTTGCTAAATGGCTCCTAGATGAGAGTCATCCAGCTGCAACAAAACCAAAACCAAATTGAGTTCACTCTCTTTATTGTCCTCCCTGGCTTGGCTCTAACAATAAAGTCAAAACACCTGTCATTAGCGGATGATGACCTGATGGGTTTGGAGCTTGCTTGAATCCTTAACATGGGGTCACAGGACCACACTTTTAAAATGTGACATCTGGCCATGGCCCTACCAGTCTCTTCGTGACAGCGATGCCCTATGCCGAAGCTTATTTTGCCATGTGACAAAGATAAGGGACATTCTAGATAATCAGTCCTTCTGAGTCAGGCACAGGACATTTATACTTTATATCTATATACGTTTAATAAAGTATGTGTGTACACATAGCCCATATTTTATATATATGTGTGTGCATGTAAAATGTGTATGTCTTTCACTTTTTGTCTCTTTAGCCCTCAGCCTGACACAATTCTAAGAAAAGTTGAAGGAATGAATAGGTAGGCACTTACATGGTTTACATAAATAACCCACCAGTGGATAATTTTATAGTGGCTGTAGCACTAGCAATACTGGTACTAAAAATAATATAGCTACTATTCATTGAACTTTTACAAAGTCCAGACACTAGTGAAAATGGGCTTTGGGGGCGCCTGGGTGGCTCAGTGGGTTAAAGCCTCTGCTTTCGGCTTAGGTCATGATCTCAGGGTCCTGGGATCGAGGCCCGCATTGGGCTCCCTGCTCGGAGGGGAGCCTGCTTCCCCCCCCCCTCTCTGCCTGCCTCTCTGCCTCCTTGTGATCTCTCCCTCTGTGAAATAAATAAATAAAATCTTAAAAAAAAAAAAAAGAAAAGAAAATGGGCTTTGGACTAAATACTCCATCTCATTTAATCCTGACAACTGTGCTGTAAGAGAGAGCTTGTTATTCCTTGGATTATGATTAGGGAACTGGGGTGTGAGGAGCTTAAACAACGTGCCTAAGGACAAATAGGGAGTAATACAGAATCCGTATAATCTGCTGCAACCACCAAGCTATTTCAACTCAGGGAGCACAGTCAATTCAGGAGATTTCACTGGAAGGCTTAACACTATTTTTGTTGGAGCAGTGTGCTTTCACTTACAGCTTCCTCATCTTCTGGGAGTTAATTCAATCATAATAAGTTGCTCTGGCAAATTGTAATGATCCTGTATACACAGAACTATAAAATAGAAGAGCTGGGGATGGGGAACTTTGGTTCTGGAGAATGGACTGCAGTCAAGCACAGAGCAGGACAGGAAAAACGGAAGTACACTTGTCCATTTCCACATGCCTGACCGATCCTCAGAAAAATCACTGGACCCAATTAGCAGCCTTAGGGTCATCTTCAAATCCTTCGCAATGGAGTATCATTCCTTCAGTTCCACAGAATATTTAGGAATTTTCCACTAGGAATTTATCTTAGGGAAAGAACTTTTAAGATCTGTTTTATAGAGCATGTCCCAAAGTATGCTCATGGATTTTGATGTTTTGTAAAAGGGTGTAGTTTAGTGCCATTGAAAACAGCCCTCCAGACAATGATCGTGAATCAAAAATTTCTTTCCTAAAGCTCACGTGGCCACAACACCAAGAGAAAAAGAAAGAACGGACATATTTCTCTGTCCGTCATGACTGCATACCTTGTTCAACCCAGTGAAGCCCAAGAGAGAGAATTAGTCCAAATATTGCTTTAGAGCTAAATGCTAGCTCGCATTATTTATTTCACACAATAGCTACCAACACCTCTGATGCCATTCCTTAATCCATTGGAACTGGAACATTCGTAGTTCCTACGTTTAACAGTCTAAGTACTTTGAAAACAAATTGCACACTTAAAATTTCTGCACGCTCACAGCTAAAATGACTCAATAATAGGAATACTGTGGGCTCAAGATAGAGGCCTCCTTGGGACACCTTGGGCAACATCTTTATTTGTGAATAGAATTAGAGTCAGGGGCCATCCCCTTTCTAAAGTCTTTTCACAGAATTGCCTCAAAGCCATTCTAGTGTTCTCTCATCAACATTTCTTTAATACCTAAGGCAAGGTGATCCTCCATTGCGGAGTTTTCTGGACAGCAGAGTTTTAAAGATCCTTCATCCTAGTCCACATCAGCATATTCAGGCAGGTCGGACCATGTGTCCCAGTTTGAGGTTTGAAAGCATGGCCGCAGGACACATAAGGAATGAGTGAGCGGCATCAGTGGAATATTGTGTGGTGGTGTTCCAGGGTTTTTAAGGGACCAGGAGGAGACTGATTGGACTACAAGGGAATTCACACCGTAGAAGCTAATATAAATACTTGCCTTGCTAAGGAAACACAGTTCAAGTAAATATTTGCCTGGTGAACAATTTACATTCTTCCCTTCCCATAAATGTCTACCTTTCATCAAAGATCCACTTGTCACCTGCACAAATTGCAGGTGTTGAAGCCAGGTCGGTGACCCTGAAGACCATCTTTGCCACTTCAGAATGACCTGTGTATCCAAAAATGTGCCCTACGCCTACAAGCAGTCAAACTTCTGAAGTTTTCTCTGAGGAACACAAAGCATGTGCCATGCAGCTGGCTCACATGTCACCCGGGATGTCAGGCAACTGCTCTCCGGAGTGCTCTGGTTTTCTGATCAAGAGACACCTGGCATGTTGGTCATGCTTTGGGAAGAGCATGGAGCTGGGATGCCAGCCACCAACTTCTGGGCCTGACTTGACCACCAGGGATGTGTGGGTGTGGGTTAGTTCCATTGCCTCTAGGCCTCCACTTCCTCACCTAACATGTGATCACAAGAGCTTTAAAACACCTGTGATTATATGATTCTTACAACCCAACAAGATAATGCTAACTACTTCAGTCTCTTCTAAGAGTTTCTTTGAAACTGTTGGTTATTAGATGCCTGAGAGGATACCACTTTGTAGAAAATTATTTTGGATAAAGTTTTGCTTAAGAAAATTAGTCTATACCCACCCAACAGATCTGTGATATATTATGGACATCAGAAACGACTGTGGACCTTTTTACATGAATAAGCCCTCCACTGGCCAGAACACCAAGGCTTTACATTCAAGCATACTCAATTTGGCAAACTTGGTTCAGCGGATCCTTAATAGATATAAGCTAGGACAAAAAGATCAGAGGAACTTATTTTATAGGAATGAAGAACTGGTGAGAAGTAGAAAATGACTATTTTGTCTGCTTGGAGCATTTTGTCAGAGTGAGTGGGGTTCATTACCCAACCAGAACAACTTGCAAGAGGCAGGCACTTCAAAGGAAATTTTCTGCACCCTTTCAGAACCATCCTGGGTCAAGGTAATTTACCACCTCAGCCAAAAATGATCCCTCCAGGGTCAAGTCACTCCTGTCCAAGCAACAGCTCTGGTTTAAACGCTACCACCCAAACAAAAGAGTTGCATTCGCCTCCTGAGGCACTGAGCATATATATACCACGACGCCCCTAAATCAACTGAAGAATTAATATTCTCATGACAATTTACGCTTCCAGCAATTTCACCTTCCCAATTCAAACACCACCAAATGAAAGTCAGAAGACAATTCACGCAGAGCACATGTTTTGTTTGGCTTTATCATAATAATTTTCTCAGCACAGGAAATATTAAAGGCCCACAACAGACTCAAAATCCAATTTTATCCAAAATCACAGGGCTTGACATGCTGGAAGCTTTTAAAATGTTTTCCAAGTTAAGTAACGATGAGAAGCTATACAACCTGCACCTGTAAATCCAAAGCATAAAATGGAAACAGGCAGCCATTCATCTGCGTTCCGTTTGGAGCTATAAAACTGTCCTGGGACATGCTGAGGAGGCTACTAGTGGGGTTTCAGAGTACAACATGGGTTAGTTCCTAACATGAGGAAAATGTAGGTGGCAAAGTTGAGGGATAGCCAGTTTTAACCACTCAAAAGCAGATGTTGTTTTGTGGATAGAAGTTTTTAAATATCCCATGGCTGCAGTGATACTGGCTTCCTTTAGGACCCACAGTTCAATAGACCCTTCCTGGTTACCAGGTCTCCCCAAGCAGAATGGACTCTGTAGGCAAACCCTTCCTATTGCAGTATCTTTCTTCCAGCCAATTTCAGGTTTCCTCCTTGCTGATCAACCCCACAGTCTCTACAGCCTGCCCTCTCCTCCAAGGTGTCTACACATCCAGGTTGGCTTGGGAACATCTTTGTATAGTCTGTCATCTTGTCAATAATTATTAATACCACTGCCTTTCACTCTCTAAAGTGCTCCATTTTGGAGGATAAATTATGTGGTTGCCCTCCTTGTATCTTGCCTTTTTCCCTCCCTCCTTCTACAATATCCGTAATACCTATTTCTGCGTCTTCAAAATACCATGTTAGTATGACTGTCTACCAAATCAGTCTCCTAGCCCTGCTCTCCGTTCCAAGCTCTGGACAGTTCTGTTCCATTTCTGTGCTATATATGTCCATATGACAGTCCTTTTAGAACTTAGATTCAACAAAAAAAAAAAGTCCTTTTTTCTCAGATAGACTGATTTTTCTCTGGTATTATTATTTCTGTTAAAGAAAGCTAATAAAACTCAATATTATAAAGTCAACTTGCTGATAGAATCATATGACACTCCCCATAAGTTCATCTGGATCAAGATGTTCCAAAACCATTTGCTTTCCCCTCTAATAGAAGCAGCTTTGGCAACTGATCTTTCTCTCAATATTACAAAATACTTACATCTACTCAAAAATTAGCAGTGATTTAGGACCACTAAATTTAAACCTCTTTAACTTGGCTTTCAAGGCCTTACATATTATAGCTTCAACGCAGTTTGTTGATTTTTTTCAGCTCTAATATTCTGGGACTTTATGATTCTACATATCCTTCCTTCCTTTCCAATAGTAATCAACCTTGTATTCTAGGCTTCAGGTGAATTTACCTACAGACAGGTTATATTCCTGTCTACAAGACAGGTTACATTCCATTTCTGAGAATAATCTGTAATTCCTTACTCCTATGACCTCATCTGTGCTATTTCTTGAGCCTGGAATAGCTTCACCCCCATTTCTGCTGTTTTAGTCTATCTATTCTTCAAGGATCTATTCAAATTCACTTCTTCAGAAAGCCTTTCTTTCTGCCCCCAAAAAGTAGTGTTGTACCCTCATCTCCATCTTCCACTATCACCATCATTCTATATTTTCAGAACTCTACATTATAATGACCACCGGATTCTCCACCTCCTTTCAATTGTAGCCACCTACAAATGCACTTACCAGATTGCTACTGGACTGATTTTTCCAAACCTGAGTCTCACTGTAGCATCTCCTACCTGCAAAGCTTTTAATGATACTCTTTTGCATAGAATTCAACTCAGACTCCTCCGGATTACATACAATAATCTGGACACACTATCTATCTCTCCAAACTCAAGTCTGGCGTTTCCCAATTTCACACTTTATCCTTCAGTGACACTGAGCCTCATAACTTTTCCAAATAAGCTACTGGGTTTTTTGTTACTATCTCCTTCCCAAGTCTTTTTCTTCCCTGTGTACCTGGATAGCTCCACCTAAATTTAGCTCTGATGATAATTCTCATGTGATACTATATTTGGTTATCTATTTTCATTGATTTCTCCACTCCAGACAGAATTAAGCACTTTCTTCTCTCAGTCTAACCAAATAGTGCTTACATTATTTCAGTTATCAAAATGCACTTCATTTGTTTAGATTTTGGTTTCTTTTTCCTACCAGACTGTGAATGCTCCTAAGGGTGGAACTTACATAGTGGTTAAGAATACAGACCCTGGAGACAGAATGTGGGTTCAGATCTTACCTCCTGCTACTCCCTAACTGAGTGATTTTATGTATCAGTTAGCTATTACTACAACAATGCTGCATAACAAGCAGCCACAAATTGTCAGTGGCATGTATCAATATTTTTTTTGTTTGAGTATGAGTTCACTAGTAGCTCTGCTGCTTTAGGTCAAGCTGATTGATCCTAACTGGACTTGCTCATGCATCTGTGATCAGTTTGGCTGGGGCTGGTCACTCTGGGATGACTTCAGCTGAGATAAGTCATTTTTGCTACTTTTATCTTCCAGGAGGCTTGCCAAGACTTGTCCTCATGGTAGAAGCAGAGTTTCAAAAGAATTGCAAAGGTATACATGGCCTCTTGAGGCCCAGACTGGGAATAAGCACAACGTCAATGCCTTAATTGCCACTCACTTTCTCACAGGAACCAGCACCTTCGGAACACTTTTAAAACATAGCTCTGAAATAAAAAGCATCAGAATGGCTCAACTTCTTTGTATTATTTAAAGTAATTTTAGATATTCCACAGACAATGTGATGTAATAGAAAGAAAATTTAAAGTTCAGCATATTACTTGAGTTCAAATGGCATACCTAGTAATCACCTTAGGAAAATGGCCAAACTGGCCTCTAGCTCTGTACCATCATCTTGGATAGAAATACTGATTGCGGCAAGGATTACATGAGACAGTATGCCATCCCAGAACAGAGCCCAGCATATACACTAGTCCCAAATCACACTGGGTAACTTGGGGATGGGGGAGATTTTAGGTGTGAGTGAAGCTATAAAAAGATAGAATCTAAGTCAATTAATGCTAAGATGGATCAATTCTTTTGGAGATCACTGAGTCTGAGTGAAGCTGGACTGATGTGAAGCATCAGACTGGAGCTCATCACAGTGCTTTTTGAGTGGTTTGGACATTTTTCAACTCTGAAAAATCTGATATCCACCTCTCCTCCCCATAACCCATAGTTTGTCCCTGCCCTGGGCAGACAGCAGCCCAACATTTGCAGAGCTGAGGTTATCACCTTTGGGTCTCCATGTGGTTAATGCTTCAAGATTAGCCCCTACGTTGCTGCTGGAGCCCGTACTCTATCCCTATGTTCCTTCAAGTGTCAGGTTTTTTTCTCCTTTTTGGTGCCATCATTTCCACTATCCTCAAATCCCCCAACTCTCTACTAGAAAAAATAATATTTTTACCAAAAAATAAAAGTTCAACTCACACAAACTCCAAACGACACTGAGAACTCATGTCAGTGTGTAGTAAGAATATTGTATATTATGGTCCTGTATATGAACAACTTATCCTATAGATAAGATTAGAAGGCAAGTTAAACAGGAAAGGAACTTTGAATCAGTCCAATAGAACTGAATATGGCAACATTAACAGGTGTTTTCCAGGGCGCTGGCATCAATTGTATAATATAGAGGAATATAGACACCCAATGAACAAGTTCATCTTGTCCCTAGAACTGTATACATCAGACCTTATAGGATTAATTTATAAAACTCATCCTTGTTTTTTTGTTTTTGTTTTTCATTTTTTTTACCTCTGAGCCTAGAGATATGCAAATTCATTCATTCAGTATTTAAGATTCAAAAAAAAATCTATTGAGCCATTAGTGTATGCCAGTAGTGTACAAGGCTCAAGGGAATCAATTGTAAACAAGACAGATAAGGTCCATTATTTCATAGAGCGTATATTCATGAGTCTATATTTGAGAGTAGGAGAAGACAGGGGATGGGTTTTATTATAAAACACGCAAGTCAACACACATACAACATAAGCTATGATGATTTCTATGGAAATGTAGAATAGTGTAGAGAGGAAGAGCGTAGTGGAGAAAGGGTTGATGTTAATAAAAATAGTTAACATTTATTGAGTACTTAGTCAGTGATAGGCACTGTATGTGTGGATCCACACTTACTTGGTGCTTTCAATGCCCTGTGAATAAGTACTATTAAAATTCCTATTTAAAAACTGGGGTCTGAGTGCAGCACTAAAGGTTAAGTTACTTAAGGTTTGCCTTGCTGCTTAAGTGGTGGAACTGGAAGTTGCTCCCAAGATATCTGTTTCCAGAGCCTGGGTATCCCCTATTAAACATGCCTACTAAACATGAATGTAACCCAATATGACTGCCATGGAAAAACTGAAGTCAAATGGAAATATTTGAATAACTATCAGGAAGATATTTCTAAATTTACCATATTGTCAAGAACACAAATTTCCAGGGGTGGGTGGTACATTTTTTTTTCTTCCCTGAAATATAAAAGGTGGAAGAAAAAGAACAGGTAGAAGAAGGTAGAATTGGTAAGAATTGGAAAATTCACCCAGACATTTTCTAACAACAAAAAAGTTAATCAGCAATGTTAAGTTCAAATTGTTTTTATCTAATTAATCATTTTAGAGTAACAGTGTAAGTTAGAGTAGTTTTATGAGCGATGTGTACACAATGGGCTAAGTATATCTAAATTATTAAAAAAATTAAGGATTAGTACACACCAATGTAATAATTACTAGTAGTCTGTACTGAAGATAACAGGGAAATAATGCACCAGTCTTGGAATGACAACTTTACTTATAACATGTTGTATTAGTGTCTTTTATCATTTAACTTTCTTTCTTCACCTAATATGGAGTGACCTCTTGTTTCCTGTTTTGAAAAGGGTCATTTTCTTTACGGATAACAGACTTTATTTTGAGATTTTGAACTATTGCTTACCTATCCTCTCAAAATGTTTTGATAGGCTTGAACATGAACACGCTAGATTTCGAGAAATACTTGCTGCAAACATTGCATGAGACAGTCTAATGGGCATCTGTGCTTGGAGCTCCTCTGATGACTACGGACACAACACTTAGGAGCAGATTCAGGGGTATTGTACTGCATCGCCTACAATTCAATGACTAGTAAGTACATTTTATTAAGTTAAGCATTTCGATTATAATTATACATGTGGATTATCCCACTTAACTTTATGAGCTATCTTTACACAGCTGCTCGTTCTTAGATATTCTACACAAAATTATTGCTGTTTGATTCCTTGAGCCAGAGACTCTCAGAGAAATCTTACATCTTTAATATGACAGTTTTACAAGTTGATTTGTTTTTGAAAAATGGATAAGGATTCAGGTATGTATACTTGTCATTTTCACATGACTTCCACCAGAGTGAACGCGGATATTAAGTTTAAGCCTCTAGTGAACATTCTTACGTACGTCAGCGAGAACATGCATTAGAAGGAGACGAAGATTTTTGAAACCTAAGGTTTGAGGACACTGTAAGTCAAACAAATTATTCTGGGTTGTCAGCAAGTCTAGATTCTGACACATGTTGATAGCGACCCGCCTGTCCCATAAATATAGTAAATGGACGTGCGACTTCAGACCCACAGGCACGCACCGATGGGCCAGCCTGACGTGGATATAGGCAACCCTTTATGTCTGTTCTGACTTGGGCTTTTGCAGCTGCTGTTTTCTCAGTGTTGTCTCCGGGGCAGTTTCCTGTTGCCATAGCTGATGGCCTGCCCACGCCTGCCTGCGCCTTTCAAGTGTCAAAATACTCCCAGGCCGGCTGCAGTGGTCAAATGCTTGTTAATGAGATACAGCCGCCGGGTAGGGGTGAAGCACTGAGACGGATAAAGGAATCGCGCTGGTGCAGGAAGCGATGCCTTTTGAATCTTTTCAGCAGGGTGAAAGCTTTCAAATCAAAGAGGGTATGTTGTATTCATTAATAAACCCAAGTTCCCATGCAGTCACATTAAAGCCAGCAGTTTAACTTTGCATCAGACAGGTGAATTTCCCCCTGATTTTACCCTGAAAGACAATGATCGAGAAAACAAGGCTTTAGCTTGGAACAAAGCCGCACTTCCTCATCTGTGGGGCTGACCAGACTGCTAAACAAGCAGGGGTTGCTGCATTCTTTTTCAATTTATCCTTTTGTCCCTGTGTGTGTGTGTGTGTGTGTGTGTGTGTGTGTGTGTGTGTACCCACACGTGCGTGTTTCAAAGCTCATAGCAACCACTCCTGCTCCCTTCTCTGGAGTCTTTTTAGCCAGAGCACTTCTTTTCCTCCCTCTCCTTTCAAAAACCTGACTTTCAGAAACAGAATTCACAACTTAACAACTCCTTGTGAGGAAAGGCAATGCATAGATGTGGACGTGAGCCCACAGGGTCTCTGTGTCCCACAGAATAGAGCTGCGCACCTGTAACCGCTGCCCCACCCCGACCTGGAGAGGAGGCCCCTTCTCCAGGGAGTGTGTGGAAGCTGGCAGCTCATGGGACCGCTCCAACAGCTGGGAGAAGCCAGAAGGGAGGAGCGGGGGCGGATCTAGAAAGTCTCAAACCGGCAGGAAGTCCTGAAGATAGTGTTGAGGGAGGGAAGCATTATTATTTTTAAGTGCTAGAAAGTTGCACTCAGAGAATGAAAATAGCCACAGTAAATAGCATCAGAGATGGATTATCTATTTTGGGGTCATCTGAGAGAATTCAGAATGAGTGACAATTTTAGAGGCAGGATTGGATAACTGGGACCAAATGAGAGTTAGAGATATTCTTGCCTCTCGCTGTCTCCATTTTTTCAACAGTTTTACTTAGCTAATAATTCACCAGGGGTAACTAAGCACCCCAAAGCAAAGGCAATATCTATGTTTTATCCTAATGACATTTGTAACTGCAAAGAAGACTAAAATCCAGGAAAACAGAGTGGGGGAGGGAGGATGCATTCTTCCAAGTACTTCAGTTTTTTAGGATATTCACAAATTGATTTATTTGAGGCTTCAATTCTTATGAGAAGACCTTTAAGCTATAGGAAAAGAGAAATGAAAATTCCATTTGTTAGATCTTTACAACAACATGTCAGGTAACAAGCTAGGTAGACACTTAAAAAAAAAAATGTGTATACAGAAGGGAAGCCTGGCAAAATTCTGCCCAAACTCAACGGTTCATATTTACTTAAAAGATACCGTCCAATGGCTGGTTTTTTAAAACCTCTTCTCCTCTGCCTATACCCCAACCGCCGAACACCTCCGAGAGGCTGCTGAGTCTTGTCTTTCTGGCAGCAATCACAGCTGACTCATTTGGAGCCACTGCCTTTGCCCTGGCACCCAGGAATCTGTCTGTCTCTTTTCTTAACAGCATCCAGCCCAAGCCCCTAGGATGGCAAACTGGGTATCTCCCAGTAGCCTATAGCACTCCCCCCAGGCGAAGGCTGGAGCACAGAAGCACATATCCAAGCCCCGGGAACAGCTCAGACTGGCACTCTTGCTTATGTCCCCTTGCTTTTGGCGTCACGGATCTTAGCAGTTCCTTAAAAAAGCAAAACACTAAACAGCACAAAATCATCACAGTTACTAGGTAAAACAAAACAGAAACCGCATCCCCTAGCGCACACGTGCACTTAATGTGCGTTTGGCATTTGATAACACTACTGCATTTTGTTCTGGGCTTTTCTGCCTCCCCCAACCAGCTCCAATTTACACCATATTCTCTCATTTCTTTTGCTTTCTTCTTCCCCCCACCCCTTGACTAAGAAAGTTTTGACTTAAAACCGAAAATATTGGGCGCCTGGGTGGCTCAGTGGGTTAAAGCCTCTGCCTTCGGCTCAGGTCATGATCTCAGGGTCCTGGGATCGAGGCCCGCATCGGGCTCTCTGCTCTGCCGGGAGCCTGCTTCCTCCTCTCTCTCTGCCTGCCTCTCTGCCTGCTTGTGATCTCTCTCTCTGTCAAATAAATAAATAAAATCTTTAAAAAAAAAAAACAACTGAAAATATTCTAAGAGACAAGAAAGTAGCCCCTTCTCCAAGAAAACCTGCAATAACGGGCCTGGATTACATTAAGGAATGCTGGAGGGGACCCCAAAAACCAGCATTTGAACAGTCAACCTGACAGAATCTGAGGACACCATTGAAAGTGCTCCTGTTACCTCACCGACTTAGAGCTAATCAGCGTGATGCTCGTGACAATACATTGTCTGACTTCGAGAACCTGCTGCCATAGCCCCTACTGGGGGAGGAGCTGGAAGAGCCACTAGGGGTGTCCCAAGCGTCGGCCTCAGGAATGGGACAGGAGCTGCCTTTCGCCCTGGCTTTGCTTCTCAACAATGAGGACCAAGAAATTTCATAGAGTGAAATAACTTAGATTTATTCAGGTGAGTAACCTCAACATGGAGACACGAAGAGAGAGAAAACCACAGAAAGCCATCTATAGCTGGTGTCCAAATCCCAGGAAACAGAGTCGCAGTGAGAGTAATCTTGGCAGAAAAACCAGATTGGTCCAGAAGGAAGTTTTGGGAAAATGTCTGAACCAGTCTCGACAGAATGAAAACGTTTCTAAATGAGCCCTTTGACTAGTTTTCTCCTGGACAAGGTAAAAACCAAATGAGGGGAGAGGAGAGGGGTGGCTAAACCTTTTAAGAGTAACAAACTTTCCTCTGGCTATTTAGCCCATTTCTGAGAATTTGTCTCAAGACTCTTTGAAGCATAAGAATGCAGGAATAGATACTCAATGGCACTGACTCTGTCACCTCCCAGATCTGGGCTGAATTGGTAGGTGGCATAATATCACTCTTAGTACGAACAGCAGTACCTTTTGTCAAATGTCCCTCCCACTCAAGAAAAAAGTTCCCAATATTTGCTACTGACACTTCTTAAAAAGAACACGTCTGTTGTCAGATTCTTGTTTGAAACTGTTCAATCAGGAAAAAAGGCACATACATTTACACTCTGGTCTTACTTCATTTCTGCCCATGAAAAAGAGGGTAGATACAGAATACCACTCTCCTTTATATTTATATCCTGCCAACACAACTTAACCAAAAATAAAGGATACCAAAGGGAGGGAGAGGAAGAGAAGTTGAGAAGTAGAAAGCATATTCTATGGTTTCAACATAATTTTGAGTGAGATTAACAATCTTCAATGGCTTGAATAGCAAGATGGTCCTGTTGACTATCAGCATAGGCTATGGTTAGATTACTATTTCTTATCTCTTGTTCAAAGCTCTACTTCAAAGGACTACTATCAATTGTTCAAGTAGATAGCAAAAATTCGTAATGCCTTAGAGCACTCAAGAGTGAGGCAACTATGAAAGAATTCTTTCTTGGGTGAGAGGTAGGTTTCGTGCATGTTGAAGAGAAAATGGCTGCTAATCTAGTCATAGTGCCAAAGTACTGATGAGTGAATAGGCACAGAAGTTGTTCCCTGGAAGATGAAGGAACTTAATTAGAAGTCACAATAACAAAGTATTTGGATGAAACTGAATTTAATTCAATGCTGGAAAAAGCTAGATATTGTATCCCAGCAAACCATTCTATTTGCTCCAGTAATTTTCTTAATGATTCAGTCATTCAACAAGTATTTATTGAGCAACTATTAGCTGCCATGCTCTGGTAAGGCACTGGCAAAACTGCAAAGAGTAAAACAGCTGAGAATCCTGCCATAATAGAGCTTGCATCCTAGAAATTACTACCATTTTGCTACTCAATCACTACAGCCATGTGGAGACTGCAAAGATGGGCCTTGGTCAATCATCCTGGCCATTTTTCTCTAAAAATTGACATTTAATATATAATGTTGAAGCCTTATGATTAGTCTAATCTATGGAGAAAAGATCCCTTTTATGGGACATAGTACTATTAATCACAGCTTAATTTGATGGTGTGTGTGTGTGTGTGTATGTGTAAGAAGAAGGAATTTTAAAATATGGACTATGGAAAATATTACAGAGAACAGAGTTATTTTGATGAAAGAGGGTTGGCCTTCCTGGAGGCACTCGATTTTTTTCCTCAAAATCACAGAGGTCCCAAAGGGAAATTATTTTCTAGAATCCCCTAAGATACTTCCTCGAGGACCAGTTGGCTGCACTTTACCCAACTCAAGGCAAAGGAGAATAGCATCAGGAATATGCACTGAGTATAAGGGATTTATAATGAAGACTAAGTCTAAGGATCTAAGAGAAGCCTATGTGTTACAAAGGAAAGATGGATCTGGAACATAACTGTTTATTAAGTATTGATTTGGCTAAATACTGTTTTGTGCATAGAAACAGACCAAGTTTATTGGGGAGTGAAGATAAAGCTTAAAGTAAAAATATACAAAGACAGTATCTTTAAATATGTATATATATGTAAATATATATATATTTTAAAATATATATATAAAATACATATATATAAGCTATGCCTTGTTACATTTTATATAAGCTTTGGAACAATAATAAAATAGTCATTGGGACAAATCCTTATCTTTAAAGATAAGGATTAAAGGATTAAACACAGTATACTTATTTTCAAGTGCAAGGACAACAAGGAAGTTCTCTGTAGAAAATGCCCATCTGTTTGAAGCACTTTCTTTCATTTCTCCACCTTTGCCTTGTATTAGACTCTTCCCTCAGCACTGCCCTAAAAGGTATGTGATACTTTTGTTTTCCAACACATTCTCTTGAGGCACCTAGTAACTTTTGCTTGGGGTTCTAGACAGATTATAGCTGATTTGATTATATAAAACACTGCTTTTGTAGGTTGATGTCTATGTTTCTGTTCTATATCCTCTTCTCCTCCATACAGCACACTCAAAAAACAACCACCACCACCACCACCCGCCAGAAAGCAAACCAAAACAAGCAAGAAACTCAGATAGATTCACTGCAGGCTAGTCCCAAAGGAGGATGTTAACCCTTTGGTTTTTATCTCAGGTAAGCCCCAGTACAATATTCAGTTGTTTTCACTCAATTTCAGTTTCAGCCATCTTACTTTAAAATCAAAATTTATGCATCTTGCCAGAGTTGTAATGTAAAAAGTCTATAACTCGTTTTTCTAAAATTATTTGACATCTATACTATAGCTACATCTTTCAGCTCTGGTTCAGTTGAGTTCCACTGTTGGCATGCATTAAAACTTGTGTTCCCAAAGTGATGCCATTTCTTTTTCCCTTCCAATTGGTCAGTATAGCAAAAGAAAACTAGACATTTTCTTTGCATAATAGAAATAACCCAACTAAATAATTCACGTAAAAAAAATTCCCTTTGGAAATTAATGAAGTCAAAGAAACTTGGTTTTGCTGGGTAGTCAAAGGTCTGCGTTAGAAGCAGCTCGTCTTCTGCTCAGTATGGCATCTCAGGGGGTTGAGAGAGGCTTAGTGGGTGGAAAAGCATCGTTTTCAGTTCTCTTGAGAATGAGGAAACACAAAAGCTAGATCCAGCTGACTGAAACGTGGCTGATGCAACCCACCGTCTCCCCAGTAGACTGAGCCACAAGTTACATAAACCAGAAGGATGATTAATGTGTTCAGATTAGTCATGCCAAAATACGGTGTAGCAGTCACCTACAGATATCCAGCTAAAGTCCATATTGCCTCCACTCTCCCAGAACCTAACGGATTCTTGGAAGGTATTATTGAATACAGGTGTCCCCCATCTAGGAAAACAAATTAACAAAATTCCAAACCCTCAAAAAAAGTTCCTATGAAATAATTCAAACTGCAATAGGATTTTCCCTGCAAATGGGTATAAGCTGCTTTATGCATGTAAGCGTGGTTTGATTTGCAAAAACTTGAACTGCATTCAACGTTTCTGGGGCACATTCATTGTGTAAAACAGTACGTGAATTGAAATTGCACCTTTCTTTGAATGATAGGCACAGAGGAACTGACAGGAGAATAATCAAGGTTCAAATATCCATTTTACACAAAACCATGGAGAGCCAAGGATAAGCAATCTGACCATAGCAGCTGCAAATGTAAAGACTGAACCCAGCTATGATTGCATCTTAAACTTCTAAAATACAGAATGTTTCAGCCACTGCAACTTTTTAATCTATTTAATGTTGACTATATTGTGTGAATCATTCAACAGTCACAATTCAAGTTTGAACTTTCCCTTTCTTATCTAGAGAAAATTTCATTTTCAAGTATCCAAGAATATTTAAACTATTCAAAGTATTTCAAGAGAACTTTTGGCACATGTCACCCAAGCTCAATAGCTAACAGTTGCTGCCACCTATAGGCCCAATTTCAAGAGAAAGAGCTGGGACTTGAGAAGAAGCTTGTAAGGTTCAACAAAGCAAGTTCTTTTTCCTGTCTCATGGAAAGACACAATTGGTACCCATGGACTGTTGATCCTGTTCCTGGAGAAAAATAAATTTAGATATGATAAATTTCAGCGGCTCTCTCAACCACAATCTCTTTAAACCACCTGGGGGGGTGTGTGGCACTGCAGAACTTTTAAAGCAGCTACCCCTCTGCCCACAAAACAAATGAAACACAATGAAATCAAGTTACCTCGGTCTTCAGTTACATCTAATTCTGATTTTCAGGGCTATACGATCATGTGAAAATAAGTGACAAGGAGAGATTTTCCTTATGTCAGTTAGCATGGTATCACATGTGAGAGTCTGAATTATTTTGCATAGATTCTCTCCCCTCTGGAGATTTTGTGAACTCTTCCCTGTGGTACCAAACATCTATCTATCTCTACCCATATCTATAGATGCGTGTGTCTATATAATTACATAGATTATATTATTATATTTTAAAAATATCTTCTCATCTTCAAACTGACATGTGAAAGTAGGCATTATTGTCTCCATTTTACTGATCAAAAAAATCCTAAGCCTGGGGCTCCTGGGTGGCTCAGTTCGTTAAGCCTCCAATTCTCGCTTTCAGCTCAGGTCATGATCTCAGGGTGGTGAGATTGAGCCGCACCTCAGGCTCCACACTCAGCAGAGTCAGCTTGGTATTCTCTCCTTCCCTCTGCTCTTCTCACCGCTCACGCACGCTCTCTCTCAAATTAATAAATAAATCTTTAAAAAAAAAAATTCTAAGGCTGGAAGAGAAGGAAAAAATGGTATTCATAAGACAAAGTTCAGGGCACCTGGATGGCTCAGTTGATTAACCACCCTCCTCTTGATTTCGGCTCAAGTCATGATCTCAGGGTCAAGAGATCAAGGGCCACCTCAGAATTTGTGCTCAGCAGGGAGTCTGCTTGGGATTCTCTCTCCCTCTGCCACTCCCCTCCTGCTTCCTCTCTCTAAAGTAAATAAATCTTAAAAAAAAAAAAAAGTTAAATTAGAGCTGTAGGACTTTTTTTCAATAGGTAAATGGGAAATATTATTTTAAAGATTAGAAGACTTTTTATATGTATATTTATATATCCAATATATATAAATGTATATATTTATAGTTATTCACTGAATATATTCTCAGTGAATACCACACAACAGCTTAAAGACGTTAGCTCTATAACACCAATTGTATGATATCTGGAAGTCATTTCACAATTGGACTTTTGTTTCTTTGTAAAGTAAGGAGCTTAGAGTAAGTATTTTCTAGATTCCTCCTAAACTAAATGTTCAAGCATAAGGGTTTTGAGTCTAGTATCCTCTCTACCCATACCAGCTGGACACATTTCTGTATTTGGGCTATTCTTAGGCTGGATAAATGGTTGACAATCCATGCTTTCCAGCTATGTGTTCCCCCTATGTTCCAGGACACTCCGAGACAGAAGAGGGGAAAGTCTTCATGGCTGATGTCCACTTCACTATTCCTAATACAACTGTCCCCTTGTTATGAGCTAAATTCCATCCCCCCAAATTCATATGTTGAAGCCTGGATCCCCAGTATCTCAAATGTAACTGTGTTTGGAGATAGGACCTTTGAAGAGTTGATCAAGTTAAAATGAGGCCATTAGGATGGGGCCTAATCCAATCTGACTGGCGTCCATGTAAGAGGAAATTTAGACACACACAAAGACACAGGGGTATGCACCTACAGAGGAAAGAGCATGTGAGAATTGGTGAGAAGGCCCCAGAAAAAGACAGCATTTGCAAGCCAAGAAGAGAGGTCTCAAACAAACAAACAAACTAATCCTGCCAACACCTTGATCTTGGACTACCAGCCTCTAGAATGCAAGAAAATAGAATTCTGTTGTTTAAGCCTCTCAGCCTGTGGTATTTTGTATGGTGATCCCAGCAAATTCATATACCTCTTGACCTAACTCTGACTTTGAACAAATTACTTAAGTTCTCAGATTTCTTATACTTAAAATACAGATAATACTTTGAAAGTTATAAGATTAAAAATGATGATGTATATAAATGGCCTGCTATGTTGCTAACACAAAGTATTTACTCAAACATTAATTCTTCCACTTCCTGAATTCCGCCTCTGCTGTCAAGTGAACTTGAAAAATCTTTGGAACGTAATTTCACATTTTTTTTGGTCTCCCAGTAGTCACTTGGTCTATGTGTGCATAACTTGACAAAATATTTTAAAATAAATATTGATATGTAACATCTTTTGTGAATATACATTAAATGTAATTAGTTATATTTAACAAAATATATTGTTGGAAAGAATATATACAAAATAAAAACTATCTTAATCCAGACTATATAGGTACCCTATCTGGAGGAATTCTTCATATGGATTTCACCACTTAGATAAACACTTCAAAGTCTACTTATTCAAATCTTACCTTAGGCATACATGTTTGCTAAATTAAAAGCCTAATATATGATCAAGATCATCTTAATATGTTTTTTTCCTCTTCCCACCTTCTAACAAAGGCTCGAAAACGATGGAACTTGCTTCTTTTACACCTACTCTCTTTTCTCCTCCCACACTCCACCTTCAATTATATATTCCAGTCCCTGTCTTGTTATGCTAATGTACGGTTAGTTCATTATCTTCCTTATACATTTTTAAAAATTTATTTCTGCAGATTTTATGAACCAGTAAAACTTAAGGATAATAAAAACAAAATCAATACCTATACTTGTAAAACTATACTAATTCAAGGAAGCAAAACTTTCAATAAGAACACCTTTACCTGTTTTATTCTTTTGGCCCAATTCCATAATATTTTTATTTCTCTTTCCTCCCTTCCCCTCAGAATTCAAACCCAAAGCAGATTCTTCCCAGAAGTCCATGAAAAAAGAAAAATAATGAAAACAAATGTTAAACTTTTTGCAAACTTTGGAAAATGAGCTGTTCTGGTTCATTTCAAATTTTTTGGCAAAGATCCAGAGTCGAACAGGAACCAAGATCATATATCCACAGTGAAGACTGGAGAGGGTACATGGTAGAGAGCTGACCGATTTCCATTTAATTAAAGAGTGTGCTACTTTGGCTATAAGGTAAAATCAGAAGTTTTCCTCAAATAGGACTTGGGGAATTGTAATTATTATAGTTGCACCATCTAAGATAGTAATGTAGTAAAGCTTTCAAACTGACAAATGCTAGCATAACATGACAAAATTTGAAAAATCTTAACTTTAGCATAATGGGCAAATACATATATGAGAAAAATAATTTGAAATAAAGAGACAAAACTTAATCTAGTTCTTTAACTACAAGTAGCACCAAGTATGACTAGTTATTTGAGAAATAGCAGTTGTATAAAAGAGAGACAATTCAAAGAATAGAACATTTATTAAAATTCCAATTAGTATCTTTGGTGGACACTATTGGTTAGTTGACTCAATCTCCTTTGCAATTTCTTCTTTTAAAAACCTGCCAATGATTGGTCTATGGTAGCCATGTGGCCCAATTCTGGGCAGTGATCTATAAATAGAAGTCACTGAGAACTTTCTGGGGGAATTTTTGTGTGTTTTTCTCACACCCATTTAGCCTTAAAGGGCATTTTAAAAATATAGTTATCTTTAGGTAAAGAAAAGCTATAGATTCAGTTCAGTCTTTTATCTTCATCTCTTCTTGTTTGAAACCTGAAAAGATGCCTAAAAGGGTAGCAGTTCTCTTATGACCATTTAGAGATAAGCATGCTAACCATTAGCAGAGCCCCCAAATGGAGAGATCCTCCTTACTTAATCAACTTCAGTCTGCATATCCCCAGATTCTTGCCTCAAGGGACAAATGAACCCCTGTTTATCAAGCTACTACAGTTGGATTCTCTACTGCTCATCACCAAGCATACTTATAACTGATATAATGTCCTCAAAGTGATTAATAAAGAAATTTATCCAGAAAACAAGAACAGGTTGTTGTGAAAAGGGAAGAACCAGATAACTTGAAAGAATTCTCATGATTGCGACATAAGACTGATAAATTTTTTAAAGCAGGAGTTCTAAAGGATGGAAGTAGAATCAATTTCTCTGATTATAAAACAAAAAGCAGAAATATAGATGTAACAGTTCAGAGAAATGGCAGATAAATCCAGTGGGCATGAAATCTGGCCCTGTGAGATCTCCAGAGAGAAAAGAGAAAACAAATGAGAGAATAAAGTTCTTAAAAATGGAGAGAAATTCATTTTTCCCCTGAACTGAAATACAGCATAAATGCCAAAATGAAAGGAACCTCTCCGAGTGTCAAACAACATGAACGGAAAAAACAACTACATCTTAGCACTTTATAGTGAGGCTTCTGAATTCCCAGAATACTGAATGGATCTACTAAGCTTCTAGGGAAAAAAGCATTTCGTCTATAAAGAAATTCTCATCAGATTGTCATCATCAAAAGATCCTCTTAGAAAATTTAGCAACATATTTAAGGTCTTATAAGCAAATGATTTTCAATGTAAAGTTGTACATTCGGATGAACGGTTATTTGAGTATAAGGATCTGATAAAAATCTGACTCCACTCCTGGTATTTTATCCCTGACAGTTTTCAATCTCCACACTTCTCTCTGCTCCACTTGCCCCACGTCCAGGCAAACCTATAAAGGGCCGTGCACTACCTCCCTCAGCAATGGCAAGAAGTTCATACCTTCACTCTGACCTTACTCTGTAACCTTCACTCAAGCCATTTCTAACTGACTTGGGTACCTGTTGTCGTATCTCCCCAGAAAGCCTCCTTATGTGAGTAATAAATGTTTCACACCATGTTGATGATATCACGTGGGAGATTGATTCTACTCACTTTGAGGCGATAATTAACTAGAGGCTAAAATATATTCCCTAATATACAAAGACCTGAGAAACATAACTTTCTACATATCTTCCTGAAAAAACAAAACAAACAAAACAACAACAACAAACTATTGATGATGTTCTCAAAAGTGTAAAATATTCCCACAGTGACACCCATCTTAAAAAAATAAATATGTTTCTAGACATAGAAGACTTAATCCAAGGGTACAATGCAAATAAATCCTGGGATTATATAGCAAGGACATAAATGAGTTAGACCAAATTAGAACCAGAAGTCTGAACTCCAAATAGTAGAATTTCTAGAAGAACTTCAAGAACAAATGGCATGATCGAAAAATTTAAATTTCTTAGTGACATAAGCATGTTCCTTATGTCAACAAATATAGAGGCAAATGAAAACTTCAGTTGGGAGAAAGGCTCAATAAAAAATGGAAATTCAAATGGAAAGAAAATGAAGTTGAGAAATGATTTTGAGTAATTGATGATATGAAATACAAACAAAAGAAAAGAATCCATCTGAGTTTTATATCTATTTAGTGATCCAGAGTTATTTCTTTCTCTGTGTGTCAAATCAAACTATTTGGTTCTTCAGATGAAAATATATATGCACTACATTATGAATACTCTATTACTTTTCAATTTTAGAATCAATGTGTAAATAAATCATAGAGGATATAGGTTCAGATTACAATGTCATGAAAAATCTTAACAATGAAAATATCTTAGTTAACAAATGCCTGAAATAAAAACGGAGAGGGCAAGAGACAATAAGCATTAGATATTGTGTATAAATATACAAACACATAAAAAAGAGATATGCATATATATAAAGATTGTGTATTCATTGTGTCAATATATAATCTATTTATGATAACTTTTAATGAATGGAAGTTTTTAATTTTAATGATGTCCAAGTATCAATCTTTCCCTGAGGATGCCATTTTGGTCCTGTAGTTTTCTTTTAGGGAGGTTTTAAATTATGGATTTGATTACATTTATAGATATAGGACTATTCTGATTTGTCTATTTCTTGTTATGTCAGTATTGGTAAGTTAATTTTTAAGGAATATGTCCATTTCATTGAAGTTGTTAAATTATTATAATAAAGTAGCTTATATTATCTCCTTTCCAAGTGTGTATATATATGTTTGTGTACATAAACATAATTTTCTTAATTTCTTAATTTCTATTTAATATTAAGATATACATGCACAAAATCTTAATTTTTAAATTTATATATACGTGTACAAATATAAAATGCATTAAGTACTCCCAATAAAAATATTGGGAAACTTTTCACAAACTAATATTTAAAAAGGATAAAAGACATAAATATTCTGTTACCTTATCTGCATAATATGAAAATAATATCTACTCCAAAGTTAAATTTAAAAAATCTTTGTAAAACAAAACATAAAATGTGGCAATTAATATCATTTTATTCTCATCTAATATTTAGAAGATCCACGTGAGGAGTAATCAAACATATAGATGATACAAAGATGTAAAAAAATGGACTAGTCCAAATTTCCATCTTTCAATTAGATGTATTGTTCCGTGAACACAGTGAGAAAGAGAAACAGAAAACAGGAAAAAGAAAAAAAAATTGCCAAAGTAGACAGAAGATTTGCTCTTCCAAATAAGTTTAGGCCAGCACAGAAATACAGTCTGTATTTATTAATTTTCACTAATATCAACTCTTTACTCCACCAAAGATATGTCAACTATTTTCTAAAAGAAAAATGTCTTCTGATTTCATGAGAAATATCTTACTGGTCCAAAGCTAGAGAGATAGAGAAAAAGGCCTCTGATTTTTCAGCTTTGGAAAAATCTCTTCATTATTAGTATGTACACATCATTTTTATCTGCTAAATGACATTGATATTAAAACCTAATACCTCAGTTGAAAATATACATGTAAAATATAATAAAATAATGCCAGAATATAAAAATCATATTCACTAAACATTATGTAACACTAAACAATACGAATTTGTATGGTTGCCAAAGAAAATTATTTTAAGATTTGTCATTGGTTTTGACTCCAAAACTGACAACAGTTTATAAAGTCCATTTTGTATTTATTTAAAATGTTGGGCATGATTATACATTACCTTGGAAATGCCTCACACTTCATGAGTTTGTTTGGCGCCTATGCAGCTTAAATGGATTATCAGACATCATTAAAAGTGTGATGGATAGATAGATAGATAGATGTCTAAATGAGGTGCAGCCAGCCACTAACCTAAACTAGACCCCAGAGTGGCTTACCTATCTTGATTTCAAGAATTTTATATGGAAAATAATCCAACATGAAACTGGTCTTCAATCTAAATGAACAATAAAAGTTGCAAAAAAAAAAGTAGAGGAATCTATTACTGATATTTTAACTTTTAATATATATCCTAGGATTCATCTATGAATCCTATTGTTCTTTAATGACTTAGAAATTGATGTGCAGAGAAATGTATTTTCTTTTTGTTTTTAGTGAGCTCTATGCCCAATGTGGGGCTGAACTCATGATCCCAAGATCAAGACTCTAATCCCCTACCAAAAGAGCCACGCAGGCTCCCCCAGAAATGCCTTTTGTAATGGGGAGTATTGGCTGAGACTGTGCTCCCAAGTTTTTGCTTCCTTCTAAAACCTTAATTCTCCGGAATTACTGAATAAGCTCTTATTTTATTTTAAAGATTTTATTTACTTATTTGAGAGAGATAGAGATAGTGAGAGAGCACAAGTGGGGAGGAGAGAGAGAAGCAGGCTGTCCGCTGAGCAGGGAGCCCAATGCAGGGCTCCATCCCAGGACCCTGGGGTCATGACCTGAGCAGAAGGCAGACACTTAAACGCTTAACCCGACTGAGCTACCCCAGCACCCCAAGCTCTTATTTTAAAGGACAAGCAGACTCTTTCTATAGAGGTAAAGCCTTAAATTCTGTGCTGAAAAGCTTTTTTTTTTCTTTATTCTTTTTTTGAGACATGGACCGTTGGATTATTCAATGTGAAAATCAAGATCTCTTCCAGAATTGCAAGATCTTAAAAGATGGAGGAGCTCAGCCACAAAGGGAACTGTTTCCTTGTGGCTGGAAAGTGGCCTTAGAGAGTCCAAAGTGGAAGTGAATGGGTTCTAAGAGGGAAGTGGATGTGAGCAAGGCCAGTGACAAGCTGGAGAGGAAATGGGGTGGAGAAGTACATTTAGGGGGGAAATTGACAGAGAATTGGCTAGGGTAAGGAACACTAACTTTGTTCCACCAATTTTTATTAAGAGTCACACATGTAGCCATTGCTAGAGGCTGCATTCTGGATACAGACAGCTCCAGGATAGAGCAGGAAAAAATGGAGCGGACTGAAGGGGACAGAATGACCATTAACTTTCAAAATTCCATCACGTTAGTTGCTGTGTACCATTCAGTTTGAAGAAAGTAAGGACTCAGATTAAAACTTACCTCCAAAATAAATTTCTGTTGCAATGTTCAATTAACTATCACGGACAGTTCTTTATTTCCTAAGGTATTATATTCCGCAATTCAAACAAGAAAATAACTTTAAAATGAATAAACCCAGTGTTCTTCTGTGTAGGCCAAAGTTTGCTAGGATATACAAAACAAACCCCTGAATAATTAAAGAAAAATGGAAATTAATTGATACATTAGGAATCATTCTAAAAACACCTTTTTGGGGTGCCTGGGTTAAGCAGGTGACTCGGTTTGGCTCACGTCATGATCTGGAGGTTTGGGGATAGAGTCCCACATCAGGCTGTGTGCTCAGTAGGGAGTCTGCTGAAGGATTCTCTTTCCCTCCCCCTCTGCCCTTCACTTCACTCCCATGTCCACACACTCTCTCTCAAGTACATATATACATACAAACACACAAACTTTTTTTCACCTTCACTTTCTGAGAAAGTCATTTTAATAGTAGGCTTTGGTATTCCTTCAAGATAAGGAAAATTCTTAACAAATAACTTTTGTACAGCCTTGGAATTCAAACTCTAGCTTCCAGTGAGAGTCCATGGATAGTGTCTATGAACTTTCTAGAACTATATAAAAATATTGGCCTTAAATGCATTTTAATGAATTTTTTTCTGAGAGAAAGTTCACCAGTTTATCAGATTCTCAAAAGCAATCCAGTATCACCAAAATGATTAAAATCCACCAGCAGTCCCCAGAGGAGGCCACGCCCACTATATTGGAATAGACCACACTGGAGACCATCTCCACTGATCTTCTGCAGGAAAGAACCAATAGTTCCCATCAGGTTGGGCTTCCTCTTCCCCATGGGGGGCACTTCTTTGTCTCAAAAGCAGGGAGAGATACCACCCTCTCTCTCATGACTGCCAGCCATGTGGAACAAATAGTGGATAAGTATGGCCTCTTCTTTTCCTTCTTTCTTGTAAAGACCATGCGAGTCAGGGCCCTGGGTCTGCCTTCTGTGAGGCTGGAGAGAGAGGCCAGGAGTCTGATTCGCAGATCCAGCTCTCTCTGCAGAAGGATTGCAAGGCCATGTTTTGAGGACCCATATAAGAAGGCTCCTTGGCTTGGCCTTAGGGTCTAGCCACATTCTTTGATTCAACTTTAATTTGGGAGTCACTACTTTAAGAATTGGACCTCCAGGGGCACCTGGGTGGCTCAGTAGGTTGAGGCTCTGCCATCAGTTCAGGTCATGATCTCAGGGTCCTGGGATCGAGCTCTGCATCAGGCTCTCTGCTCAGCGGGGAGCCTGCTTCCACCTCTCCCTCTGCCTGCCTCTCTGCCTACCTGTGATCTCTCTGTCAAATAAATAAATAAAAAATCTTTAAAGAAAAAAAAGAATTGGACCTCCATTAGGATGCCTGGGTGGCTCAGTGGGCTAAGCATCTGCCTTTGGCTCAGGTCATGACCCCAGGGTCCTGGGATCGAGCCCCACATCGAACTCCTTTCTCAGTGAGGTGCATGCTTCTCCCTCCGTCCTGCCATTCCCCCTGTTTGTGCTCACTCTTGCGCTCTCTCTCTGACAAATAAATAAAATCTTTAACAAAAAAAAAAATTGGACCCCCATTAATAGTGTTGCTCCCCCAACCTCGATTTCAGTGTTTCTTCTTCACCAGTTAGAACCCAGAATGGTAGATGAGAACATACCTGAAAATCCAGAGCTTCAGTCAGAACCTCTAGAATAGCCTTTGCCATTCGCGGAGTATTTTCACATCTATTATTTCCTTTACTCTTTGCAATAACCCTGAAATTTAGGTCCAGTAATATTGCTATTCCCATATGAAAAACATTCAGGTGTAGGGGGCTGCTGACGGGCAAGGCTGAACATTTCCAGGCAGATCACCAGACTTCAAATGCAGTGTTGTTTATGTTTCCTTATCCGCACAAATACGAAGCCAAGGGTCAGTCCCCTGAGGGTGGTATGTGCCCCTACAGTCCATTTAGAGATCACGATCTGATGAGAACCTGACATCCTTCCAGGAAAGTGTTTCAAGAGGCCGCCCTTTAGGGAGTCCCTTCTCCCCTGATACTTGGACAAATAGCATTGTCTTCCTTGTATCATCCCCATCACTGCTGTGACCTTAACTGGCAATACAAAGTGAGACCTAACCTACCAAAATACACAGAAGGTGGTGTTAGAACAGGTAGGATACCGATGCTTTAATTCCCACAGATGAGTACCAGAGAAAGAAACTAAATTAACTCATTCCTGACTAACCCAATAATATTGAACTACCACTAATGTCTCTTTGCTGATGAGAAGCAGGATACATGTCCCAGAGGTCTGTGAAGGTAATTGGGAGATCAGGCCCCATATAATGGAGCCACTCTTTAATGTTTTTGCTTCCTGTTTGTCTAAATTCCCACTTGGTTCCTTTGTTATTAAGCACCTTTATGTCTTTATCAGTCTCTCTTTCTTAGGTCACTTCATCTAAAACTCCTCCTCCTTTTCTCCTCTCACGTCTCAGCTGGGAGCCGTCTCCTCTCCTCTCCTCTCCTTTCTATTCTCCGGGGCTCAGAGTGATCTGGCTTTGCACCAGGGGCCTCGAACAGGCTACTTTTTGGAAGAGCTCTGTAAGGAGAGGATTCTATGAGAGACAAGAGGAACTAGACCACTCTCTAGACCGGAGGGGTTGGTTAATAACTGGGATGTGAAACGGGGTTAATATGTGGTTAAAAACGTAGCTGTGGAGACAGACATGGATGTCCCAGTATTCAATTCCCCGCCCTGCCACACATGCTTTGCCTCTATCTCTTAAATCGGCAAAGCATCAGCTTGCTCGTTTGTCAATATGGGGATCACCGTGCCTGGGTCCAGTGGGTCCAAGTGCAGTGGTGTTTACAATTCATTGATCACAGCCAGTTGCAGAGGTCTTTGTTCCCTCTCCATTCCTGCTGCTTTGACTAGCCAAAGTGTGTGTGTGGGGGGGGAGCCTTCTTCCTCTCATTGCTATGAGATTAAATAAGATATGTAAAATGATTCCACACTGTCTGATGATAGGTGTTTAATAAAGGAAAAACAGCATTTTTTAGCATAAGCAAAACTGTTCTACAGCCATTTATCTCAGCTATAGGTGTTCATGTGCCATCTCATCTACTGCCCTCGAAACTTCTTGAAGGAAGAACTTTCTTCTTATATACCATTGTATTTTTCTTAATACTCTGCAATTTGCATAAAGGCCCCATAAAATTTGTTGAAAGAAACAGGGGATTTGCATGTCATACTGCGTCCTCACTCTAAGACCGATCTCATTATCTGGCTGTGGTATCTGCCCTTCACGTTCAAAGTTGATGCCTCTGACCTGTCTATAACAGACTGCATGTTCCACAGGTCGCGGAATGGGGACAGACTCCCAGCTTCACTGCTGTGCTTCAGGACTAATGAAACAAAGCTGCAGAACCCTGGCCAGGCTGAGCATTCTGAGGAAGACAGGGCAAGGCATGGGGCTTGGCATGGGGCTCACTCCACCTCCCCCTTGTCAGCATTCTGTTCAAGGGACCCAACCGAGAAGGGATGGTGACCTCGGGAGTAGAAGGCCACCAGTCTGAGAGGGAGACTTTGTTCTACCAACATCTCACAATGCCCAGAATTCTTTTACTCAGTACTTGGTTTTTTAGAGGAGGAAGAGGATTAACAAAAAAGAGGAGGGGGAAAAAATTCTCGATCGTAGATCTTCCAAGTGCCTATTTTGAGTTAGCGACCCTTCCTTTGCAACAGAACAGTTTAAATCTCCAGGGGTGAAGGTACCAAATCAACTGTTTTTAATGACGGTCGTTGTGAATTGGGCTTTTCCAAAATGTACATTGGATCAGACTGCCCATGGTTCAAAAAGGCACTACATTTTAAAATGGAATCTTTTTAGGATATTCATAAACAAGAAAGTGCTTTTATGAGAAGACTAATCCAAGACAGATACATTCTATCCAAGCAGAACATAAACTTTTTTTTCCACTTTAACTGCTAATGAATCTGAGTTTTTTGTTTGTTTTTGTTTTGTTTTGTTTTCTAAGTGCCAAATGACCTCTGCAAAGAGTCTTCCTGCTCATTCTGAATGAATCAGTGGCTGGTAATGCCATTTAGCATTCCCCATTGAAGAGGAGTCTGCAAGCTGGTCTGACTTGATTAGAAACCAGTGACAGTATGTGTCTTCATATTGCAGGAAACCCTGCAGAATGTGCCTGGTGTGTTGAGAAAATCCCATGTTTTGTAAATAAGCTCCCTCAAGTCTGATCTGAAAGTGCTCTCTTCCTGATTTCATCAATACGGTCACTATGTGACTTTAAAAAATTCCACTGCTCTAGGAAAACTTCTGTTTCCTTTTATGCCCAGATTTAGCAGGTTTTTCAAAGCCCTTCTTATTAAGAAAAGTTGTGGCTGGAAAAATGGATAAGTAGTTACAACTATTCCAGGAAACCCTAAATATTCTGGTTTAAGCCATTTAAGAAATCACCCTCTCCTTTATTGTGTCCCAGGGCCCGCCTACAACCGGGTGCCGCCCTCCCAAAGTGAAGTGGATGGTCCTAAATGATCACAGGTGGGTTTTAAAAAATAAACACAAAATTAGTTTCACACCTACTTAGACAGCTTAGAGTTTTAATGTGTGAAGTATGCCAGGACTCTGCAGTGAAATAAAGCTTTGCATTCAAACTGATGTCAGCCAATCAGAAAACAGTACAGAGCGCTGCCCATTTCATAATTAGGGAGCATGGCTCCAAGTTCTAGATTTTACTTATTAATGAATAAAGCATTTCTTGACCCAGTTTTGCCATTTATTCATGAGGACCTTGTTTTCAAAAAGTGTTAAAATAGCATGAAGGCCCTGATTTATGCCCACCAAATCCAGGAAATTCGAAGTTAATCCTCGGAACTATTTGTGTCTAGTTTTGCAGCAAACATTCTATATAAAACTGTGCTCTGTTCGAGGATAACACAGAGGAAAGAGACTACAGAATGCTTCCCTGCAAGCTTGACTTTTTCAGCGTCAAAGCTTTAGATTGCATGCCAGCATGCTTTCTACTGCATTTCTGTCTCTGCTGTAGCCTTATTTCAGTCTTGCTCGCCTGTCCTTGGCTAAAATCTTTTGATGTCCATGAGACCTCATCAGACAGACAGGAGCAATGTGCAAGTGGGAATCCCATGGGGGTAGGAACCCTCAGACTGTGGCAACTGATAACACGTCCAAAGGGTCCCCTTTTTCCTCCTTTCCCAAATCCTCTTCCTGGAATCATTTTTAAACATATCGGATATTGACAAAGTGTTCTTCATGAAAAGAAAACACCACCAAAAAAATTTGGAATGTGATTCGGGAGGCCATTGTTCCTGTTCCCTCCCCCACAGAATGCCATCTGGTTCCCTCCATCGAGGTGGTCAAAACCCTACTCATCCTCCCTACAATTGCCAGTCAGAGGCCACCGCTTTCAGCAGGTTATCCCTGTCTCTGTGTCCCAATTTCCCCCCGTGTGACTTTTATGGAAAAGATTCAGCTAAGGCTTCCTCTCCTTGAAATGCTGTCTCTTTGTAAACCCTCCAGTACACAGTGACTTTCCAGCTCTGAACTTCAAGAATATTCCTCTGTCCCGTTCATCCGTATACAACATTTACTGCTTATGCGAGCTCAAGTCCCAGCTTTACCACATGCTAGCCTGAAGACTCTGAGCAAGTTATGTAATCCCTAAGCTTCAGTTTCCTCATCGATAAAATCCTGATCGTGATGGACATAGCACACACCGTAGGGTTGTTTCAGGGACATCAGAACAGAACACACATAAAGAGCTCACCACAATGGCTGACAATCAGTACTCAGTAAATTTTAGTTAGAGCAACTTCGAGCTATTTTTTCATGTGTAAGTTCCCTGTCACCCCAAACATGATCATAAACTCCTTGAGACTGAGAATCCGTGATGTTTGTATGCCCATATTGATTCTAATGGCCTAAAAATAGGAATTCAACAGCGTTTTGTTGATTTCTTGATAGTTATGACTTTGTGTCTGATTTTCAATCATTAACTCTCCTGTCTTGAGTTTTTCTATATATAAAGATAAGAATTCTGCCAATTCAACCTTTAAAACCATGTGAAGTCTACCAAAAAAATTATTAGAAGAATTCAGAATTCAGTAAAGTTGCAGGATATAAAATTAATGCCCAGAAATTTGTTGTGTTTCTATACAATAATAATGAAGTAACAGAAAGAGAAATTAAGAGTAAATCCCATTTACAATTGTAGCAAAAAGAACAAAATGCCTAGGAATAAATTTTACCAATGAGGTGAAAGACCTATACTCTGAAAACTATAAAACACTGATGGAAGAAATTGAAAATGACACAAATGGAAATATATTCCGTGCTCATGAGTAGGAAGAATTAATGTTAAGGGGTCCATACTATCCAAAGCAGTCTAGAAATTCAATGCAATTCCTCTCAAAATACCAACAGCATTTTTCACAAAACTAGAACAAAATGATACTAAAATTTGCATAGAATCATAAAAGAGCCCAAAGCAATCTGGAGAAAGAAGAAAGCTAGAGGTATCACAAGCCCAGATTTCAAGATACACTGCACAGCTATAGTAATCAAAACAGTATGGTACTGGCACAAAAACAAACGATGAAATTGATATAGACACAGAAAAAAACCCATGTTTATATGGTCAACTAATCTACATCAAAGGAGGCAATAATATGCAATGAGGAAAAGACAGTCTCTTCAATAAATGGTGTTAGGAAAACTGGACAGTATACATAAAAGAGTGAAATAGGACCACTTCCTTACCCCATACACAAAAATAAACTCAAAGTGGATTAAAGACCTAAATGTAAGATTTTAAATCATAAAACTCCTAGACAAAAAACACAGGCAACAATTTATTAGATATTGGCCTTTTACTAGCTAGGTCTAGAAACATTTTTCTAGCTAGCTCTCCTTAGGTAAGGGAAGCAAAAGTAAAAATAAGCTATTGGGACTGTACCAAAATAAAAAGATTTTGTGCAGTGAAGGAAACCATCAACAAAACTATAAAGTAACCAAATGAATGAAGATATTCACAAATGATATATCCAATATATATATCCAAAATATATAAAAATAAATCCAAAATATATAAAGAACTTGTAGAACTCAATACCAAAAAACCCTAATATTTATTTAAAGATGAGTAAGACCTCAATAGACACTTTTTTCAAAGAATACACAGATAGCCAATAGACACATGAAAAGATGCTCAAAATCACAAATCATGTGATGCAAATGCAAGGGAAATGCAAACCAAAATCACAATGAGCTATCACCTACACCTATCAAAATGGCTAAAATCAAAAAGAAATGACAAGTATTGCTCAGGGTGTGGAGAAAAAGGAATCCTCATGCACTGTTGGTAGGAATGTAAATTGGGGGAGCCACCATGGAAAACAATATGTAGGTTCCTCAGAAACTTACAAATAGAAATATCATATGTCCAATAATTCTACCAGGTATTTATCAAAGAAAACAAAAACACTAATTTGAAAAACTACGCACACGCCTATGTTTATTGTAGCATTATTTACAATAGCCAGGATATGGAAGTAATCCAAGTGTCCATCAATAGATGAATGGAAAAAGTAGACGTGGCATGTGTATACACACACACACACACACACACACACACACACACACACACACACCACACAATAGAATATTACTTAGTCATTAAAAAAGGATGGGATTTTTGCCATTTCCAACAACACAGATGGACCTGGAAGGTTTTATGCTAAGTGAAAGGCCAGATTGAGTAAGTCAAGTACAATATGATTTCACTTATAAGTGAAATCTAAAACAAAACAAAAATCAGAAATAGACCCGTAAATACAGAGAACAAACAGATGGTTGCCAGACGGGTAGAGGGATAAGCAAAATGGGTGAAGGGGCTTCACCCTTCAGAATGAATAAATCATGAGGATAAAAGGTACAATGTAGGGAATATAGTCAAAGTTATTGTAAGAGCGTTGTGTGCTGACCCATGGTATCTACACTTGTGAGCATAGCATAATGTATAGACTTGTCCAATCACTATGTTGTACACCTGAAACTAATGTAATATTATGTGTCAACAAACAAACCTGTATGGAGAGAATGATCCATGATAGTAGTGCAAGAAAATACTGGAAATAGGCCGGGCCCTGCCCTGCTCAGAAGGCACATGCCCAGAAAAGGCTGAACTGAACGCGGTATCAGACTGGTTGGAAGCCACTGTATTCCTCAATACAATGAAATTCAAGGATTTCGAGTGTATCTGTGTTTGTCATTTGTTTTTGAGAGAAGGGAAGAGGAAGAGATAGAGAAAGAAGGAGAAGTACAACAAGATATAAAGGAAGAAAGAAGGAAGGGAAGGAGGAAGAAAGCAGAAGGTGAGAGCGGACAAAAGGAAAATAGGAAGATGGAGAGAAAGGTGCTCCACATGGGGCCGGATGAAGGGGTGAAAAAAGAGCGAAGCTATCATGGCTCCGAAGCTGAGAGAGCTCCGTCCAAATGTGCAGCCTGCTTACCTTTCCCAGTAAATGGTAACCAGAGGCACAGGAAGAACCTAAAGAGGGATTCTCTCAGAAGCTGAAATTTAGCCAAATATTCCATTATATTACTGTTCTTTGATGGAAGAACCCCATTGTGGAACAGAAGAGGATGGGTCTGCAGACTAAAGGAGCCACATTAAATCATCATTTCCATCCAGTCTGACTTTTTCGCAAGGGCCCCCCCCGTCGGAGGCCGGGGTGTGCAACAAACATATTTTTTAAAGACTTTTACCAAGTGCTGCTTTATTTCCCCTGCCCCACACACCAGAGACTTCTACAATTCCAGGTCTGGCAAAGGAAAAATAAAGGGCCACAGAGACTTCCCAGCTGAACTTGCCTCCTGAGGAACTACCGCTGGTTCCTGAAGAACTTTCAAGAATCTACACCGACATCTTCTGAGTTGCTAAAAAAAAGTCAGCCTTTCAGTTAACTTAAAATGCAACTCTTAACCAAACCCTGGCCCCACTGTGGAAACCAATCAGACACCAGACTTAAAACCTCAAAAGTAACGTGAATAGTTTTCTGTGAATCAGAGGTAAAGGGTGCCATTGTTAGGAATTACCCGAGTTTCCGGGCAGGTTGGACTATGTAGAAATTGATTAACACACCAAAGTCCTCTTCTACCCACATTTGGGAGAGAAAGGCTCTGCTTTGCAGCTTCACAGGCAGCTTCTCTCTGTGGGCTACAGGGATTTTCAGTGAAGAGTAAATCTGTTTTGTAGAGGAGACATTAGCAAAGATCCCCATAAGATATAATATTCAAAGTCAGAACTATCACAAGTGGGGGGTTTTGGGTTTTAACTGCAAATGTAATCAGCAAGCCTAGTGGTGGCTGCCCCTCTGACAGGCCCTCAGATTTACTGGATGCCTCAGCTCCCACAAGGGAAGAAATCATTTCCTGTGAAGTCCAAGTCCTGCAGGTTACTGAAATGGAGCCATTTCCTCCTGTTGCTGAGCGCCCTCCCGGACTATCTCTCCAAGGGCTACATTCCTCTGCTGCGTCGCTGTGGACATCCCTGGCCCGTTTCCATGGAGGCACATAGCAGGAGACTCTTGTGCCTGGGTACTGGGCCAAGAACTTTTCGCTCTTAGAAAACACATTGGCCTCTAGAATTTCCGTGCTATTTGAAAACAGATACTTCAGTTTTCAAGGCGTTCTCTTGTGAGACATGTAGCTATATTATGATTTAAGTCATGCCGTATCACGAGATGGAAAAACAGAAATGGACAAGGGTTAGAAGAGCAGAATTTACGTCAGCCTCCCCGGATGTGTTTCCATTGCATGACTGGGGAACAATGCTTTCACGTTCTGAAACCAGGACAGTGGGCGACACTGTGGTATCACCGAGTCAGATGGCTCAAGTTTGAATCACAGCCCTACCGCTTCTAGTTCAGCAGTAAGTTTCTTGGGTAAAATTCTAGGTAAGTTTCTTGACTTCTCTGAGTCTCAGTTTCCTCATTTGTATCATGTAGATTAAAAAAACAAAACAACAAACCAACCAGAAAAACCCAAACGACTCCTAGGGTGGTTATGAGAACAAAACGATATAAGATATAGAAGAGGCCAGCAGAGAGGAAGCAGTCGGTAAGTGCGCCTTCCCTGACGTAAGGTCAGAGTGGCTGAGGGACTTGATATCAAAAGAGAGTCATTACGGAGACGAAAATTCATGTTTCCTAACCTGTTTAATGACCTGTTAAACTAAATCACCTCCCTACCAAATGGTTGCCTTTCTCCAAAGATTTTTAAAGAAGTTAATCCTCATGTCACGTTACAGTCAATTGGCTCAAGAATGTAAAGGTTTTTTTTTTCCTTCTTCTTCCTTAACTTGGGAAAGTTTGAGTTTATTTAAAAAGAAAAAAAAAGTTTTTATCTGCCATCATCCCTGCCCTTGCTTGCTCCTTGAGCCCTTCAAGTCAGCCTCAAAAGCCCTTGGTTGTTTTGTTCCCCCACACAATCCTTCCCAACTTTGTATTTCAAGCCCCACTCCTCCCTCCAAGTTCAGATCAAGATCATTGTATCACACTCCTAATCAATATCACCCTCCTCATTTCCTCTGAAATGAATAGAATTTATGGACTGTAAGAAACAATTTTACATTTAATTGCATCTTGCTATTCTTATTGGTTTGTGGATTCATTGTACCTCCAGCTAAGTAAGTTCTCTGGGCACAAAGACCACTTCCTGTCTTGTTTCCCACACAATTGCCAACCTAGCTTTCAGCTCAGAGTAGGTGCTCAATAAATGCTTTCTAGTGAATTGATTATTAATCGTCGATGCAATTTCATCACAATTACCATCTACCTTACATCCACCACCTACACAGTGTCCACAAATGGGGCTTCGATTATGGCAATATTCTGTCCAGTGCTGGGCTCTCTCAGGCTCAACATTTGACCTGTCATTAATATCTAACTTCTATCCCAGCATCAGCAACAATGCAACTAAATCATGTTTCTAGTTTCTCAGCACAGAATTGGAATTTCATTGTCCCGGTCCAAAGGATATGTGGCAACCAGACATTTGAGTATGTGATTTTTACTATAAGAAACAGAGCCAAAGCAGAACATGTTATTAGGGCCCCACATAGATGCCTTGGAGCTCAACTTCCAATAATTTAACACATCTTTAGAATTCATAGGTACAAGAAGCACGAGTAGGTCAACATGGAATACAAACTAAGTATTTCTTGAGGAGGGCAGTGCATTCGCATTACAGGTCCATTTCTGATCTTCTTTGTGCTGAGCATCTTCCTTTTAACTCTCCAGATGCAGTCCCTGCCTCTCTTGCCTCAGGAAATGGATCTGCATGGACTTCCTTGGCAAATTCCCAGACCCTCTTTCTTTGGGCTGGGTTCAAGCACTAAGGCATGGAGCAAGAGAACAAATGGAGGGATGAAGAGAGGAGACTGAAGTTGGTGAACTTACTCCCTTGACTCCTCCTTTACCTGGAAATTTGGTCTGGGACTATTTGCATCCTTCAGTGGAGCACCACAGCTCCGGTCAGACAGCCCACCCCACAGAGCTCTTCTCCCTTCTCTCTCCAGGTTCTGGTACTGGCTCCCTCCTCTCACTTCATCAGATGTGATGGGGAAGTAATAGCCCCACAAAAATGCACTGTCCTTTGTGGTTTCTCTATTCCCTGTTCAAACCGTTGGAAGCCGTCCACTTATTAAAAGCCCTAATTCCCTAAACTGAGCTTGCTATTCGTTTCCTGCCACACTGCGGAGTCATCCCCTTTACAGCAAAATCCCTTACATGAGTTGTCATTATTTTCTACGCTATCTCCCTTTTCTATCTTGAAAAACTCCAATCACACTTCTGTTCCACCGCTATCCTGAACAGCATTGTGTACCCCCGCCGCCCCAGTGCCAAAGCCAGAGCAGACTTCAGTCCTCATCGTTCTTGGCCCAGCAGCTGCACTGGGCCCAGTGAATCTGTTCTTACTTCTTGAAACACTCTGGTCACTTTACTTTAGGGGCATTATTTGTGGTTCTCCACCCTCCTTTGCTGGTTCTTCCTCACCTTTCTTAACATCTAACACCAAAATGTAAGTATCCTAGTCTTTGGACCTTTTCTCTTCTCTATTGACATTTGCTCTTAGTGATTTCCTTTACTTCTGTGGCCTTAGCTATCATCTCTATGTCAACTACTTCCACACTCAATCAGTTCACTCTTGGAACACCATGACTTTGAACTGTGGTCCACTTACATGCAGATTCCTTTCAATAAATACAGTACAGTACTGTAAAGGTATTTTCTCAACATTTTCTCTAGCTTACATTTTTATAATAATAAGTATATAATACATATACAAAATATGTGTTAACCAACCCCTCAGTAAAGCTTCCATTCAACAGTAGGTTATTAAAGTTTCAAGGGAGTCAAAAGCTATATCCGCAGATTTCTGACTTCCTGGCAGGAGTGGTGGAGTGGTGGTGTAAGGGGGTCAGCACCCCTAACCCTCGAGTTCTGCAGAGATCAACTGTAAGTCCCATCTGCACCTCTCCTCTAAGCTCCAGACTATATAACCAATGAATGAACATCTCAATCAAAAGTTACCTCTACTTTCACATATATAAAACCCAATACCTGTTTTTGTTTTTTTCCCTGCACATGTGGAAATGACAACTCCATCCATCTGGTTTCTCAAGCCAAAAAACTTTGGAGTCATCTTTTCTCTCCCATACTACATATCCAATCTATCAGGAAATCCTACTGACTCTGCCATCAAAGATCCAGAAATCCAATGGCTTTTGAATGGATCTCTTCAGCGTAATTTCTCACCTTGATGAGAGATTGCCGCTGGTCTATTTCCACACTTCCTCGCCCTATCTCCAACAGACTCCAGAACAGTAAGATTCTGTCATCCAACTATTCAAAACTCCAATGGCTTCCCATCTCATTCAGAACAATGTCAATGTCTTTCCAATGACTTGCAAGGCCCCAAAGCATCTTGTCTCTGGGTATCTCTCTAATCACACCCCTATCGCTATCACAGATTGTCTTTGGTAGTTCTTAAGCACACCAAACATGCTTTTACCTACAGCCTTTGCATTTATTGTTTCCTCTTCCTGGAACATTGCTGAAATATTCTTCTGCCAGATATTCACAGAGATTGCTTCCTGGGTTTCTTTATTTCTCTGCCTAAGGCTTCCCATAAGGACCTTGTCTTGAAAAGCACACTAGTCTCACCTCAACACTTCCTTAACATGCTCCTGTTTTTATAGCAGCGATCACCACTTGCTATATTTTATGTTCATTTTTTATGTCTTTATAACCCTTTTCTTGCCCCTAGAATTAAGCTCATTGAGAGCAGAGATAAATTTATTCCTTACCATATCCCTAGCACATAGAACTATGCCTGGCACAGAGAAACGCATTTAATGAATAAACATATGAATGAAAAGACGTGTGTTTTTTCTTTCTAAACGATTATGAAAATTTAAACATATACAAATTAGAGGAAATAGTGTAATGCATCCACATTTATTCATTAGTAAGCTTCAACAATTATTAATATACAATTAACCTTGCTTTACTCTTCCTACTCAACTTCCCTCCAACCACACCCTACTAGACAGTTTTAAAGCAAACCCCAGATGTCCTGTCATTTAATCCATAAATTGTATATTTTAATTGTCTTCCAAAAATGTATACTATGAGCAATGTTTAAAATGCCAATTTCCTCGTCTCCTGCTCACACTAGCAGATATGATCATATAAAAATAATCTTGGCCAATTTGATTTCTGGAAAAGTCTCAATTCTTCTATTTTGAAATTAAAAAGAATGAATTAAAAAATGGGGTCTATGATAACATCCCCTCTTTGTGACCTCTCACAATTCCAAGATACTAATAGACAAACATGTACTATATCTTTCCTTCTCTTTTTAAAAGTTTGCCTCACGTAATGATGCACCATGACTCCTGTAAGTATAAGATCAGCACCCAATCTTAATCATCTCCGTGCATACTACTAAAAGGCATATTGGAAGAAACCTAACTTTTTCGAAGAAGGCTCCTTTAACAGAACGAGGGTATGGAGCGGAGAGAGCAATTGCTGACAAAAAGGCACGTCCCTAGCCAGCGTCTTTCCATCGGTCACCTCCATAGATAACCTTATTAAAAAAATCTCTCTGGAGCGTTCCCTCAATCTTTAAAGCCCTCTTCCAGTTCTGGAAGGAGAAAGCTAGTCCAAGGTGCCCCCGGGCCTCTCGTCTGCCGAGGGACTGGAGACAGATTGCATCCTGGCAGGGCAGGGAGGGTTCGGGTCGGCGTGCTGGCACCCACACAGAACAGCTCTGTGACTCTCTCTGGAGAAAGCCTTCTGTTCTCCTCGGTGTTAGCATATTAAACATCTACCGCACGGAATGGGATGGGGAGGGGTTTGGAAAAGAAAATGTGAAGACAAATGGGGATATTTAAAAGCAGAAAAGAAAATCCAGTGCTCAGAACAGCATTCTTTAACTTAGACTAGCTATAAATTTTCTCTCTTGTTGATTTCCTGTCTTGGAAAGAACCCATTAATGGAAAAAAAAAAAAACAGTACAGGCTAGAAGCTTAACTGTGTTTTGGGTTTTTTTGTTTTGTTGTTCTGTTTTGTTGTTTTGTTTTGCTTTCAGTGGTAAGTCTAGTACCATTCATATCTGTGAAACATAAAGGTGGATTTGAAAAATCTCGTTTTGTCATTTTGCCAGAAAGCTTGAACACAACCTATTTCAAAGACACAAAAATAAATTTGCAATCTGGGTGGAGGTTAAGGAAGTGCTTTTCTTGCCTTTCCCCCTACTTGCTTTACCAACGGAGCTTGAAGCTTCTCAGTCTGTCGTCACATTTAACTCGACTTCTTTCCTGCCAAGAATCTGAGGGCTGAGTTTCCGGTTACACGGGGAGTAGAAAAATCTTCGTTGTAATTTGGAGACCCCATACAAGTAGATTTCTGGACAGGAAATTTATTGCTTCTCCTCACTGAGGGATATAACAATGGCCAACAATCTCCATATTCCACATGAACAGAGTTTCTCAGGGTGTTTCTAAGCACCTTCTCCAGGCACCTGGGGCTCCCGTCTCTCACAGTTCTGAGGGGCCGACCAAGCAGAGTGGTCCTTCCATGCGTGCTCCAGAGTCCTTCAGAACCCTCTCAAAGTAGCTGCCATCCAATGTTCACAGACTGGCCTTCTAACGTACCTGCCCAGGGCCTCTGAAGAACATAAATCTAAATAATAATTTAAGTGACAGACTGCTGGCCATTCTCTCAGCACCTGGACCTATGCGAGATAGATATTAGTCTACTAATTTCTACCTTGGCTGGATTGAGAGTACTCAATCCCCAGAAGAGTCCTCTCCCAGACAGGAATCAATCATTTTAGCCCCAACAGAGAGCACTGGACCCGTCCCTGCAACAACGTAGCCTGGAAAGAAAAGAAAGAAAAAGGAGAGAGAAAGGAAGGGGAGGAAAAAAAGCAAGAAGTCTACTGCTTTCATTATAGCTGTTTCTTGGTGTCATTCCAGAAACTGAAGGTGCCAGCTAATGTACATAGGGACTCCTCATCTAATCTTGACAGAGGGAGACAGGTTTTAGTAGTACTTCACATTACATGGCAGGTATGTTTCTGGAACTCTCTTCTCCTCTTTTAATAAATTCTCACTTTAAATATATTGGGAAAATTCCCTACTTAGGAAATTCACAGTAGGAACTTAAAAAGTGAAAACTCTTTATCAAAACGAGATCACTTATTTTGTTTTATTAATGTGGCATTCTCCTTCACGAGTTAGATAAAAACCAGAATGAAAAGTGTCATGTTTAAATAGAACCTGACTCAGAAGTTAAAATAGATAGTTCCACTCATCCTTAAAAATAACTGGACGAAGAAATAATATACTGACGCTTACTTACTCTGACCAACCACACAGTTTGCAAACAGTTGATGTGACTAGAAGTTGGATCCCTTGACACTAATATGATTACCTCTGAGGAAAGGGAAAAAGTTGTAACAATGCCTCATTTAACGAATTACTTGGGAATAAACTTTTAATAATGAAGTCTCTTTTAAAAAGAAATGAAAATACTTTAGAAAATGACAAATATTTTGAGGATAAAGCAATACACAGACTGCCTTCTGTTCCTTACACTTCTCCCTCTTCTCTTCCTCGATGCCAATCCCTCCCCATCCCACTCTACTGCCCTCTAAAGTTATCACTTTCTTCTCTATTAAAATGAATCACTTAATATTAGCTAATTGAAGAAAACCTAGTGTCACAAGTGTTACCCTAAGCCACAATGGGGAGGAAAAAAAGTTGTGTTTTTTAATGTATTGAAGTTTTTTCTTCCCATGAAGAAACCTGCAGACCTATGTAAACAGATATCCCCCCCCCCAAATCATGAGGCTCTTCCTCCGTGAATTCTTGGGGGCAGGGTGAAGGGCAGAATTAGCCCAGAAGAACTCTTGTGTACTTATCGGAGTGCCATGTTCTGTCTAAAGTTTTCTTTCTGGCATGTTCTTCCCTGACTCAACCCCTCTTTCCTCTCTCCTTTCAACCTCACTATTTTCGGTGCAGCTCCTCCTCCTTCCCCCGCAAGATTCACATTTGATTTTGCTTCTAATACTACTTTAGTCCTGTGATAGTTTTTATCTCATGTGGATTGGCAAAATTTTCATAACTTAAGAACCGACTCAAATATGCCATGAACACGTGCACAATTTATTCAACTCATTAATTAATGAGGACACCAGTAGGTGGTAAATTTGTTTCCAAAAACATTTTAAGGAACTATTTCCAGGCGATAAGAGATACAAAAATGAATATCAGAGTAAGCTAGTTTAACGGAAACCTGATTAATGTCCAATAAGGCAATAAACCATTATATATCTTTTTACTAGACCAAAATCAGTTGCATCTCTATAGAATAAAAATTGCATGTAAACATGTAACTCCATGTGTCTGGGCACCAAGCGATAATAATTTCAAAGTCAGATAGTACATTGGCTTATGAAGTAATACTAATTAGAAGATGGGTCTAAAATAAGCATTAAAAGATAATGCAACCATCGTCTGGGCCTTGTATTGGATGATTTTTCTTGGCAATAGGAATGCAAGTCCTATTACTTTATGATTATTGCACTCCAGTGTATAAAGTTTCTGGCAATATTTAAGAAAGGTCGTTAGAACACAGGTTTTCGTTAAGTGAGATACCTATGCACCACATTCATGTACTTTTTAACAAAAATGTAGGAAACATGTTCAACTGAAAATATTTGCTAAAGAACACATCTGTCATCCAGACAGTGGAACTCATCAGACTGGTGCCCTCAGGGCAGATGGTGAAGACAGAAAATCTGAGTAATCAGGAACCATGCCTGATACAGATCAGGGCAAGCTAGAGGTTGGGAAATGGATTTTACAACTGGGACCAAGGAGCCTGCAAGGCTGGGAATGATAAAGCAAAGCCTGAGGCTAGAATAAGTCAGGTATCAATAACCAAGATCTTAATGAGCCAATAGGTCTCAAAGGTCAGGATGGATGGGGTGGTCAGATGGACAGGGCCAAAGCACTTAGACTAAATCAAGGGTGCCACCTAAGAAATATGAGAGCTTTGACCTTAGACTGTACTTGACACTCTTCATCCACCCACACAAGAAAGGTTGCTTAACACCAGGGCAGAAGGCTCCATCCCAGGGTCAAGTGCGGCCAAGCTATGTGGCCTCTTCTATCTATTCCACTGGTTAGAAACTACAGATAAATTTTGACAGCACAAAAAAATAAGAGACAAGAGAATAGTATTCCTGTGTTCCTAGAGTGCTAGTCAAGTGATCTATTACCCTCTCAAACTAAATTTTCTGTAAAAGAGAAAACTAAAATGAGGCCAGTGCCTCCAGAAATGGATTTCTGAGTTATTTTCCCAAGGTTTTATTTGATCCTACCGACCTGTCTCCCTGACGTTACTGAAAGCATAAATCCTATTTTAGCATAAGCAAGAATCTTAAGTCTATTTTGCATAAGCAAGTAAAATTAATCAGTGAAATTAATCAGTGAAGAAAGTTAACATGAGGAGTCTATATCTTTGGGAGTAATTGCACAGAACATGACCATCTTCCTCTAAGAATTACATCCCCCTCTCTAGACATCAGGGTTGGCCCTGGGTACCATATTGACAGTATATATTCCTATCCCTCTGGCAAAGCTGGTTGAACCAGGAATTGTACCTAATACAAGTCAGGCCAGTCAATGTTTTTCTCTTGGGAAGCTGGAATTGGGATTCAAGATGGCCAGTCAGTCTCTGCTAGTTGCTCATATTGAAGATATGCAAATGCAGACACCACTGGGGAGTTGTCTTTACCAACTTGCTGCCTGATATGGTAGAGACTAGCCACATGTAAACCTTAGAATTTACATTCATTAAGATTAAAAATTCAGATTCTTTGTCACCCCAGCCATATTTCAAGTGCTCATCAGCCACCTCAGGCTAGTGGCCACCATATGGAAAATACAGGATGTTTTCATCACTGCGGTAATTTGTTGAATAACATGAGTTTACCACATCTTGGAGAAGCAGAGAAAGCCTGTGTGCACAGATAGGAGAAGGGACTAGATGTGTACACAGAAGTAGGACCAAGAAACAAAAGTAGGAAATTCACTGTCTCTCTTTCATTGGTCCCTGTTTTAGTCTCCAGTAGCACTCAACTTTCCCCTGCCTCGAAACTCCATTGTATGGTGTCTTTATCCCTGTAATTCTCCTTTCTCATTTCAGTGAGTTTGTTTAGAATGTTTTACTTGCAATTCAAAGATGCTTAAGACAATCTGAATCATTTTAGCTCTCCCCATCTCCTTTTCCAACACACAGTAACACTGAACTACATGGACAATTAGTACTATTTCTCCCTTAGCTTTTGTCAACAATAGGAGGGTTTTTTGTTTTTGTTTTTACTTCCACCTGTGGTGAAAAGTCTAAGAATTTACTGAGCAGGAGGTATTAATTTTTCATTTTAAATCTTCAAATAGAGTCTGGGCTAATTCATGCAACCTGTGGGTAAAGGTCGGCTGGGTTGAAGTGAGGAGTCAGGTATAGAATTAATTAGAGGATGACTTGTTCATTTCCTCTATCCAGAATGGTACGACGTGGCTCATGGGCAGAAAGTAAGGACTGGTCAAGATGTACCGTAAGCCTCAAGCTTATGACATACAAACTATCTCAGGAGAAGAGTACAGGGAACTGAATTTGTATGACTTAGAAGCTGCCTTTAAGATTTTATTTCCACTCTGTGTCTTTGGCTAAAACTTTTTGAGAGAGAGAGCAGGATCGGCAGACATAACTTTGGAACACACAGACTTGCAAAGCAGGAGTGATCTTGACCTCAGGCAGGCAGAATACCTTTGATCTTCACCAGCCACTGTAGCTGCCTGAGATTATCTCAAACACTAACCAGGGAGAGAGCATGCCCAAAGCTATACTAACTCCACTACCTGCCCTGTGCGATGATCCCTCACAGGCGAATGGGCTGCTGTGAAAAGTGATTAAAGTCTACAGGAGGTAGGGAAAGGAATTCATGTCAGAGAAATAGTTTGCCACCTGAAACTGCGGGCTGCTCAGCAGAGATGGGCCATCGGCCTTGGGTATGGACTGTGCTTTTGTTTGTAAGTTTAGGAGTAAGATCCAGAAACATAAAGAGGAAAAGAGCTGAAATTAAGAAGTCAGAGAAACGAAGAGAATTTGAGTAGGAAAAAAAGAGGAAATATGGAAGCTAGATTCTGTGAGAGGAAAAATCCAGAGTGAAAAAAACTAACAAACAAATTCAAAGAAGTGGCCTTAAAAAAAAGGCTTTACGGAACAGAAGGTTCTCATTCAAGTTTAGAAGTTGTTCTACGGGAGGTGCTCAATGTAAATATTAATTCCAACTTCTCTCCTATAAAACTGTAGTAATATTTGCCCTCCCGAATAACAAAGGCTTCTTTTGTTGAGGGAGATGACCTAACCTGCCACATTCATGAGAGGTGGACCAATGACGAGTCTCGTGGTAAGAGCGCATTCTACTTAATTCTTCACAATCAGTGCTTAACTTTCATTAATGAAATGGTGGCATGGAGTGAACTTTGTGAAACTATTTAACCCGGTAGAAAAGAAACAGTTTCTGTTATCTTAAATACAACCTTCAGATAGTTGCCCAACCCAGGTTAGTTGTTACTCAGATTCAATAAGAAAGAATGAGAAAGGATAAAAATAAACAATCACCCTAGTAATTTTCAATCACTATTACATTCTTTTCACTATCCGGCTCTCTCCATTGTTCTATTCTAATCTCGTTCTCGCAGCAACTCCTAAGTGGTAACTGAAGCCAGGCAGATTAAGGAAATTGCTTAAACAAGCAGAATTTGTATCCAGGTATACAAGTCATGGTTGCAGTAAGAAATAGATGGCACATATGCAAATTGGCATCTGGAGCGCTTCATAACGGAACAAGGAAGGTGTAGGAAACCAAGGAAGTACTCAGAGCTGGTTCGAGTGTGTCCATTACTATCTCCAGCTCCAAGTGCCGAGGAGGTGGTGCTTTTCAGCACACTGCATGGAAAGGACCAACTTACAGGAGCTAGAACTTCTCCCAAAGACATGCCCGGCCACGGTGACTGCAGAGAGGGAGCTAACAGGTTTAGAACCCTGACCACGCACCCATCCCTCTTTCTGCTGGTGCCCAATAAGAAGCCAATGCTTTTTGTGAGCAGATTGCTGGGGGCTTTTTGAGTCTTGCACCTGAGTGAAGGAGTACAGCACACAAACTGAAAATTCAAAACCCCAGAAACTAAGAGGCCCACAAGACAACAAGGACATGGAAATCTCAAAGAGGCTTAGACTTCCCCCAAGTTATACAATTAGGGGTTTAATACTATTATTATGTATAGAAGTCAAGAGTTGGAGACACTCCACTTGATACCTGGTTTGCATAGAGTTCAATTAGATTTAAAGTTATATCCAATGTTTGTTGAACTTGTCACTATTCTGAAATATATATATATATACAGTTCTCTACTATGTTGAGAAAACACAATTTTTTGCCACATTATTGATATATTAGGAACAATTTGAGCGTGACACAAATCTTATGTTTGCACATACACAATTTTGTCTAATAAAAACATTATAGCAAATGCAGGAATCTGAACAGAGCTGTATAGGAATGCACAATACACACTTTACGCATCTACCAAGTATCTCTGTTTATTGTGTGTATTGTGAGCCATACCCATGCAAATCCGATATTATAACTTTCCATGAAAATGCATGTGTTTGCATAGCACAGAGACTCCTAAGAAAGCATATATTATTTTGTAGCAAAACTAAGTACATTCAAGCTGTACCATGGGCACTCTTAAAGATTCTCCTATTTTTTCCTTGCATGTGTTTGAGCCCTTCCTCTTCCCAAATCTATCCTGAAGGCTTTTCTCCTCAAATGGTTAGTAGGTCATGAAAGAAACTATCAAAAGAAAACTGAGCCCACTCTCCCAACGAGAGAGATGATGAGAGGAAACTTGGTTTTAAACCTCTTCTGCTTGGTCTAGGCTCAAGATTCCTAATGCCAAACCATCAGCTAGTGACGGCCAATTGTGAAGTTCCTATGGGATTTAGGAAAATAAGAAAAATAATGTGATTATGTTTTCATAAAGTGAGATGTATCAAATTTTAAGGATTATCCTTTATTTGCATCATTATTATGTGAAATGGTCATTACTTTTTATTTTTTAACATCCTTACTTACAGTTTTAAAGTTTGTATCCCAACTTCTAAAAAGTTTACTGGATTATATAAAGTTCCAACATCTAGGAATCACTTCTCCAGATATATAATTCTGGCTTGCCAACCCCTCAGTGGGCATGCTGGCCTGCTACTGTCTTCCTGATTGTGAAATTTTGGCAGATATACTATCAAGATCCCAGACCCCATAACTGCCCCTGAAGAGACAACCCAGACTCTCTTAGGTACTCTACTGAAATGCTCGGAATAATCATTTTACATATTAGGGAAGTTGGTTAAGCATCTGACTCTTGATTTCAGCTCAGGTCATGATCTTAGGGCCCTGGGATGGAGCTCCAAGAGTTGATGGGCTCCCAACTCAGCAGGGAGTCTGCTTGGGGGATTCTCCCTTTCCCCTTGCCCCTCCCCCTGCTCACACTATCTTCCTCTCTAAAATAAATACATTTTAAAGATTCATGTATATAGGGGCGCCCAAGTGGCTCAGTTGGTTAAGCATCTGCCTTTGGCTCAGGTCATGATCCCAGGGTCTTGGGATCGAATCCCACATCAGACTCCCTGCTCATCAGGGAGCCTGCTTCTTCCTCTCCCTCTCCCTGCCACTCTGCTTACCTGTACTCAATCTCTGTCAAATAAATAAATAAAATATTTTTAAAAATTTATGTATCTAAAGTTAATCTGCCACTTGCCACATCCAAATAATAGGAGGACAGCTGTCAGTTGTAGACACAAAGAAAGGAGATTCGATGTACATAACATTTTAAAAAACAGTGTCCAGTCCCAAGTCCTTCCACACTGGCATAGACAGTGAAGGAATGTACCAAACCTGAGAGGAAAAAATTCTGAGGACCAAAGTGGATTAGCCAGAGCAAATGAGACTTGGTTAGGAAGGGAAGTGGTCTCAGACACATCAGTGTGGCTATTTCATCCTTATATGAAGAGGACTACACCAACTAAAATGCAAAGATGAAGTAACAAACTGGATTAAAAGTAATAAAACACGTGTTCTTCGGTTTTAAGCAATCACCTGTTTCATCATGTCTAGCTCTATGCCTGATATGTCAGAGTGTGTGTGTATGTGTATAAAAAATAATTTGCAACAGATCTGTCTTATAAACATACATAACACAAATTTGTTGAAGTACAGTTGGCATATTAGGGAATAATTTGAGCATATATATTAAGCACACACACACACACACACACACACACACACACATATATACACACGTACACACATATTCCCTGTCCACAAGGAACTTAAAATGTTTTAAAAACAGGGCGCCTGGGTGGCTCAGTGGGTTAAAGCCTCTGCTTTCGGCTCAGGTCATGATCTCAGGGTCCTGGGATCGAGGCCCGCATCGGGCTCTCTGCTCAGCAGGGAGCCTGCTTCCCCCTCTCTCTCTGCCTGCCTCTCTGCCTCCTTGTGATCTCTCTCCCTCTGTGAAATAAATAAATAAAATCTTAAAAAAAAAATACTATATGAGAATGAACTAATTAAATGACGCAATAAAGACAGAAAATGAGTCAAACTCAAAAAAGAAAAGAAAAAGAAGTGTGTATGTTGGAATGATCAATTTCAGGAACTTCACGAAGTGGAGGAGAGAACATGTGAGGAAACAGCAAATGTACTAGCAAATAAACCAGCCTTTCTGGATGGAAGAGGCAGGATGGGGGTGCAGGCAGGAGGAAAGGAAGTTCAATAAGGAGCTCCAAATCAGACAGGAGGACTTAGATATAAGACAAAAAACTGAAGAGTTTCCTCCTCCTCCTTCCTAGCTCTTTTTAACATGTTCTCCTACTCCCACTCCCAATTTCTCTGTACTGAATTCCACTGACCTTACCCCTTCCTCAAAAGGAAGAACCATGTACTAGACACTAAGTTCTATGAGCAGTCATTCAAAATTTACAGATTAAATTTTGTCTTTGCAAAGATGTGCTGCTTGAGCAGAGACATTCTGGAGGGGCCACAGGGCTGGCTGAGGCACAGGGACCCCAAGAGTTCTTCAACCAAATGAACATTACGAGATTCGTATTGGTCACAGAAATTCCTGGATTCCTAGTATCTTTTTAATCAGCTGAACCATTACCAGGATTCAATATGAAAATTTAAGTCATGTGAAGAAATCAACATGATGAAATTTATCTTGACTAGATATTTTGGGAGATTGTATTCCTTGCAACGTGCCTTCAATGAATTACCAGGCTGCTAATATTTACCTAACATTTATCTTTACTTTTACCTGTAAATTCTGATGAGAATTTCTGGGCATTTTAAAGCCCCTTTAAATCCAAAGGGATAATGAATTATGAACATCGAGTCTTATTTACTACTTCGCTGTCACTTTCCTAGTATTTTTGGTTTCACGGTCTTCTGTGTCTGAGATAATTGTTGGATAATTTCCCCCTTCTCTCTGGCACACTTAGAGTTCAATTTGAGTGCACACCATCCCTTTCCCCCTTGAAGGAGTAAGAGGAATGTTCATGTCTTGTTTTAACAAGTGGATGATCTGCCCCGACTTCAGAGTCAGAACCTCACACTGTAAAAAGGAGACCATTATGTTTAACTTTTTGCCCTGTGAGACAAGCAGGATATGTCAAGCCTCTCTCCTTAAGTTTTTTTTTTCTTTTATCCTTATGAGTCCCTCCCATGAGCTAATTTCTTTCGTAGACTATATAAGCCCCTTAAAGAGCAGTACTGTTCCCTCTCACACACGCTGACGAGCAGTTAATCATTAATTTTGCATGGTCCACATCTGCTGTCTGCGGGACTGTATACTGTTGGAGAGACTTCCTTCCATTATTATAAACACTGCTGTGCAGGGTCAGTGTGGGATCTTTATCTAACCTATTATCAGCAGTCCAGACAGAGTCTGATGGCCTCCCTTTAACAAGCCTGAGTTACAGAGTTCACCAGGCTGAAACCTACATGAATACCGTTGTATTTTTTAATGACAAAACAACAGCTGCATGGGCAGCCGCGGCGGCGGCACGCCCTGGCTGCCTATGTGCAGATTCTAGAAACAGGTGCACCTCACGATGGAAGCTGTCGTGTTGTGTGCCACTGGCGCGGGGGGGGGGGGGGGGGGAGGGGGGGGGACNGTCAAGGTCCACATCCAGCAATGCAGCTGCATAAAGGAATTCACAACAGGGTCCGCTGAAATACCAAGGCTTCAAAAAAGCAATAAAGGTAGAGCTTAACATTGCACAAGGGAGAGGACTTTCACCTTACTCTTGGTGGGCATGCTACCTTATGGAAATCTACGGAGCCAGCTGCGTGCATAATAAAAGTTACTTTTAAATGGCAAACAAATTAAATTATATCCTCTTTCTTCTCCTTCTTGGACTCGGTCTGGGCCTCCGGCTTGATACCACTTAGGGAAAAGTTGAAATTAGGCTTGCTGTGGGAGGAGGAGAGGCAGATTTGAACGCGATCCTGTTCCAATGACGTCTGGCAGCCTCGCTCCCGGGTGGTAGGCGCGAGGCCCGGAAGGAGCGAGCCTCCGAGCCCCCGGCACAGGGGCAGCACCTCGGGGCACCCGGCCAGGGAGGCTCCGGAGGGAGTGCCCCAGAGATGTCAATGCTGTGTGGCGATTTCCACTTGAAAGCAACTTGCACACGTTTACTTGAAAATTAACGCTGCAGTCGCAGAGAAGGGGGAAGGAACGTGCATCGTTCCCAGACATAATTGAGCTTGAACTCTAACCAATTCAGAAACAAGCGTTGCTTTCCGCAGCGCTAGGGAAGCCAGCTCGCCGCTGCCAGAGGGGAAGTACTGGCAATCATCAGGAGCACAAAGCGCTCTGTATGCAGCCTGCAGAGAGAAGTGGCCCTGTCATTCGGGCTGGCCATTCATCTCTGTGTGTCCTTAGGGTAGAGGTAGTCTGAGGAGCAGTACACGCCCCCTAGAACACGAGAGCTGTGCTTCTGGGGTCTCTGCCCTGTCCACACCACACCAGCCGATCGAAGGAACTGCTGACACGGGAAAGGGCTCAGAGCTCACTTTCAACCTGCTATATGGACCTCAAGCATGCCAGCCTGTCCCCAACAGCTCTGAGCATTTACCTGCCTTCTATGGAGCCTGACTTTTCCCTGGGACTCACAGTGAGGTCAGCTGTGGCCCATTGAGGAAACCGGAGTCAACCTCAAGGGACATTATGCTGCCCCACCAGAACTAGGGACCTGGGAAAGCTCTCCTTGGAGGCCTGCCATATTCAGAAACAGCCTGGATTTGGAGACTGAGAATTCTCCAGTTATGTAAAGGTTGAATAAAAATAACGATTCTGCCACTACTTTTCATTATAGAAGTTTCACATTCAGTCTCATGCAACTACACTTCTGGGGACTGAGCAGGCTGCATTGCTGATTCACTGGCTGGGGCTGCTCTTGGGTTTCTGTCTTCAGCCGAGAGCCAGATCTTTGATCTGGAGTGAAATAAGAACTAATGAATGGAGCAGTTTGTAGAAATAATTTTCTTAGGTATAATGACAACATTTTGAAATGACAGCATTCTTAAAGGCATACTTTTTGCTCACTGTCTGATTGGTTTGAAGGGAGAGGATAGAGCTTTCAAGCAAGTGATTGAAGGGTTTTGCTTATTTTAATATCCTGGGATTTACCCCCCAGTTCCATTGTCTAGAGAAAGAACTGAAGATTTACTCTTTGATTGATTGTCAAAATTATTATGCAAATACAAACGTTCTGAAATGTATTTAGCTAAAGTGTTCTATGGAAGGTTTACTAAGGTAGACAGACACGTGGAACAGATAAGTCGTGTTCATCTGATGAACAGGGGCAGCAAGAGGTCTGGGCTGGGACTAGCAGGTGAGGCATTAAATCTTCCTCAGTTTAGCTGGGGAGAGGGGTTGTCAACTATCACAGGAGGCAAATCAACTCTCAGAAGGCTGAGAAATCAAGAGTCCTGGTAGTGTCCTGGCAAAGAGCGTGGACTCTTCCTGGAGACCGATCTGCCTTCAAACCTAGGTGTGCCACAAGGGACACTGAACAGGTTGTCTCAACTCTCTAAATTTTATTTCCTGCATTTTAAACTATCTGTGGGCACATTACACTGACTAAAGGAAAGAGTGGATCCCTGAAAGTCATATATTGTTGAGTAGAGGCATGAGTCTCAAAACCAGGAGAGTGTAGCAAAGACGAGAGTATCCAGGCTCTAAAACAGCTCAAAAACTAACAATCAAGACGTCGAGGAAGCCGAGTGACAAAGAACAAGGTCGAAGTTGCTAGAAGCCTTGAAAGTACCCAGACAGCTGGAGGTCAAGTGGTAGACTTAGTGATCAAGACACATGCTTCAAAATCCTGGAGATCAAGTAAAGAAAAACCTTTAGACCCAATCCCAGAAGGTCACGGGGAACAAGCCTTGCATCTACTCCATCCCAACTGGGGAGAAGGTGATTTGAAGTGAGAATGGAATTGTGCCTATGTAGGTTCTGTAACAAGTGAGACCAAAAGGAACCTACCAGTCTAGATGAAGGGTAAGAAGAGAAATATTCTAATGCTATTTGTCAGCTCTCACTCACTCGCTAGGTGATGCCATCCAGTCTGTTTCCTGGGGCTGATGTAACAAAGTACCGGGAACTTACTAGCGTAAATCAACACATGTTATCTTAATCCTTGTGGAGATCAGAAGGCTCACTGCACTAAAATCAAGGTGTGGCGAGAGCTGTACTCCTTCTGGAGGCTCCAGGCAAAAATCTGTTTCCTTGCCTTTCCCATCTTCCAGAGGCTGCCTGCATTCCTTGCCTCATGGTCCCTTCCTCCATTCCCAAAGCTGGCAGCACGGGAAGTCTTCAAGTCTCTCTCTCATTTCCTCTATTTTTTTTTCTCCCTCTCCCTGTTTCTCTGACTCTGGCCCTTTTATAAGGACCCCTGTGATTACATTGACCTCACAAGGGCAATTCAGGGCAATCTGCCCATCACCAGATTCCTAACTTAATAACACCTGCAAAGTCCCTTTGTCCATGCAAGCTAACTATTCACAGGTTTCAGGCTTAGGATGTGGACATCTTGGGGGCATCCTTATTCCACCTCCCGCGAATTCAAACAAGATTCTGACAACTCTCCACTTCCTATTTCAAGCTTAGACCTCACCCCTGAACTTTAGACTCAGTCCTCTGACTTCCATTTTCTGGTTCTGCATGTAAGGAGCTTGGAAGTCATCACTGCATCCTAACAAATAAAAACTTGCCAGACAGACTGAAAAATCAACTCTCTTAAATCTGTTAAGAGAGGTGAGGACACAAGGCATAGCACTCCCAAGATTGAAGAGACAGGTGAATATAGGAAGTTACTTCTTACTAGAGCAGGGTTCCTCCGCAGGACCTGGATCAGGGTGTGGACACCTGAACTGTAATTGACGAACTGCTAGAGCCTCAGTGTGGACAACACTCAGTGTTAAAAACTGGAAGACCAGGGCGCCTGGGTGGCTCAGTGGGGTTAAGGCCTCTGCCTTAGGCTCAGGTCATGGTCTCGGGGTCCTGGGATTGAGCCCCGCATCGGGCTTTCTGCTCGGGGCGGGGGGGGGGGGGGGGNGGGCGGGGGGGGGGAGGGCGGGAGCCTGCTTCCCCCTCTCTCTCTGCCTGCCTCTCTGCCTACTTGTGATCTCCCTCTCTGTCAAATAAGTGAATAAAATCTAAAAAAAACCCAAAAAACTGGAAGACCTCCCATCATGAGGACTGGGTGGGGGGACAGGTGGGGGGGCAGGCTACAGCATTGTGAGATTTTTGAGCAGGAGCTCAACCAGGCTGCTACAGTAAATATCAGAGAAAAATCCCCTCAGGCTTCCAGCAGGGGGAGGGGAAGGAACCATTTTGAACTATGCTGCAGTACTTTGTTCTTGCTAACAAGGCCTGCCCTCAGGGGAAGCTATTTAATCAGAGCCTAATCAGCTGGGATATTATCAGAATCTAAGTCAGCTGGGGAAAGAAATACCGAACTTTAACCCACTGCAGCCATTCTTTCCTGCCCAAGAGAGGAGATAAAGAAGTGAGAAACTTTTTTTTTTAAAAGATTTTACTTATTCATTTGACACAGAGAGAGAGAGATTACAAGTAGGCAGAGAGGCAGGCAGAGAGAGAGGAGAGAGGAGGAAGCAGGCTACCGCTGAGCAGAGAGCCCGATGCGGGCCTCGATCCCAGGACCCTGGGATCATGACCTGAGCCAAAGGCAGCGGGTTTAACCCACTGAGCCACCCAGGCGCCCCAAGAAGTGAGAAACTCTTGTGAAGCTCACCGTGCAGAGACACAGGCTTTCAAAACACTGGGAATTAATCACGGGATTCTAGAAATGCTTCCCTGCCCCCTGCACCTCACCACCACATTTCTAAAGCCCATTTACAGCAGTTCCTTTTACCCGCTACATCATGTCTAGCTATCAAGTAGAAATTACAAAGAATACCAAAAGACCAAAAACAAAAAAAAACCAAAAAAACCCAAAAAAAACAAAAAACAAAAACGCAATCTGAAGAGACAGAGCAAGCGTCAGAACCAGACATGGCAGGGATGTTGGAATTATCAGACCAGGAATTTAAAACAACTGTGATGAATATACTAAAGGCTCTAATGGATAAAGCAAACAGCACAAAAGGACAGATGGGCAATGTAAGCAGAGAGGAGGAAATCCGAAAAAAGGACCCAAAAGAAATGTTAGAGATAAACACCGTAAAAGAAATGAAGAGTGCCTTTGGTGGGCTTAGTAGTAGAATGAACGCACTGAGAAAAGACCCTGAAACTGAAATGATAGTAAAGACTGAAAAAAAAAAAAATAGGCAAACCCTAAGGGACAACTACAAAAGCTGTTGTGGAAAGGGAATACCAGAAGGGGAAGCAAGAAAGGAAGAGAAGCAATATTTAAAACAATAATGACTGATAATTTCCTCAAGTTAATATCAGACAGCAAATCATAAATCCAGGAAGCTCCAAGAATACCAAACAATATTTGCAAAAAGCCCAAAACAGATAAAACAACAACAACAAAAAGCTCTATACCCGGCCATCTCATTTTCAAACTACAGAAAATCAAAGTTCAAAAGAAAAAATCCTGGAAGAAGCCAGAGTTTGAAAAACACACGTAGAGGAACGAAGAATTATACCCGACTTCTCCTCATAAACCTTGTAAGCAAGAGTGGGATGAAAATGTTAAATTATTGAGAGAAAAAAAAAAGCCACCAACCTAAAATTCTGTACCCTGTGAAATTTTTCTTCAAATGTGAAGGAGAAATAAAGATTTTTTTCAGACAAAAATTGAGGTAATTTGTTACCAGTAGACCTACCTTGCAAGAAAAGTTAAAGTTCTTTAGAGAGAAAGAAAATAATCTAGGTCAGAAACTCAGATCTACACAAAGTAATGAAAAGCATCAAAGAAGGAATAAAGGAGATAAAATAAAAACTTGCTGTTATTATGATCTAACAGATAACAGTTTACTACAATACCAACATGTATTTGATTATATATGCTTATGTATATATCTCGTGTGTGTACATACTTATGTGTGCTTATATATAAGTGAAATAACAATAATAGTGCAAGGAATAAGAGGAAGGAATTAGGATTATTTTGTAGTTATAAAGTATTCACGCTACTCAAAGTTACTGAAAGGTAAACTTAGATTAGCTTTACTAAGTATTGCAAACTCCAAAGGCGACCACTTAAAAAAGAAGTATAATTGATACAGGAGAGAGAGAAAATGGTATCATAAAATGCACAATTAAAACCACAAAAAAGCAGGGCACCTGGGTGGTTCAGTCCAATGGGCATCTGCCTTTGGCTCAGATCATGATCCCATTGAGCACCACATCAGGCTCCCTGCTGAGCTGGGGTGGGGAGACGGGGGGTGGGGGGTGCGCGGGTGGTGAAGAATCTGCTTCTCCCTCTCCCACTCCCCCTGCTTGTGCTCAGTCTCTGTCAAATAATTAAATAGATAAATTCTTTTAAAAAAAATAAAAAACAAAAAGCAGAAAAAGAATGCAAAACAAAAACAGGAAAAAAAGAACAAAGGCAACAAATAGAAAACAGTGGTGAATATGGTAGATATTAACCCAACTATATTAATACTCACTTTGAACATCAATGCTCTAAAAATGCGCCATTTACAAGACAGATTGTCGAAGTGGATCATAAAAAAACAAGATACAACCATATGTTGTCTGTAAGAAATCCCCATCAAATATAAAGACACATATAGATTAAAAGTAAAGAAAATTTACCACCCTAAAACTAAACAGATTTAGTCATCCAAGAACTTATTCCTTATCTCTATCTAGATTTCTAATTGACATCTTGACGTCAGTATGTCAAAAACCAAACTACTGGATTCCACAACAACAAAAATCCCACCCACCCACAGTAATCCTTCCTGCAGCTTTCTGTTTCTGAATCCATGGCAAGTACATTATTTCTGTTCCTCAGACCAAAATCTTGAAGCCATTCTTGACTCCTTTTTCTCACATTTTACAACCAATGGACATGCTTGCTATCTCTGTATATTCCTACAGACTTATATGTAAATGCTTATAGCAACTTTTAAAATTTTGGAGCGCCCAACTGGAAACACCTTAAATGCTCATCAACAGGTGGGAATGGATAACAAATTGTGACATATTAGTGTAATATTATACTACTCTTCAAAAAAAAGAATAAACTACTGACACACAGAACAACACAGACAAATCTCAAAATACGCTGAGGAAAAGACAGGCAGACATAAAAGAATATTTACTACATCCACTTATTTAACTTTAGAAAATCCATACTAATCTATAGTACCAGTAAGCAGATCAGCAGTTGTCGGGACATAGAGGTGGGTCAAGGGTAGGGGCTGGAGGGAGAGATTACAAAAAAAACTGTGGGTGTGATGAATATGTACACTATCTTGATTATGATGATGGTTTCACAGTGCACATATATGTAAAAAACATATTAAATTATATATACTTTAGGTACATCCAGCTTATGGTATGTTGGTTATAGCTCAATAAAGCTGTCAAAAACATTATTGTAATTAAGAAAATATGCCTTGTTTTTAAAACATAAGGTTGTCTTCTTCCAGAGGGGAAGGTATTTATTAGAGTCGTTCACAATTGAACTAACTACGGATATTTTACCAAGAATGCATAACCATTAAAACTGCTGAAATTGTTACGATTTCAAATTTGATATTTTGCTGTTCATTTCTTCTTCAGAACACAATTTTCATTCAAAAAAGAGAAGATATGAAAATGACAAGATTAAAGCAATTTTAGAAGGAAAACTATTCTTTGAGACTATGGCTTTTATGTAATTTTTTAAAGTAAATAACACACTTCCTTTTCCTGAAAAATGCCAGAAAACGCCATCTGTAAAAAAGATAGAAATGACCAACCTCCAGTTGCAAAACATCTAGAAATTCTGGCTAAAAACTTCCTGCCTCCTTTAAAACACAAAGCAGATTTGTGAGGAAATGGGTAGAGTTTTGACACACTAAAAATTCCTGGAGAAAGAACTGCAAACCAAAATGGTAACTTTTCAAAATGAAACTACCCCTGTGGGGTTGTGTGTGTTCATCTCCATTCTTGAGAGACCGAACTCTAATGCCTACTTTGCACACAGAAAATATGGCCTGGGCTTGCAAGGAGCAAGAAATTGTAAGAACCTCATATAACATCAGGACATCCAAAAGACGATAATCCCACCAGCAGTTAGAAAATAATAATCCACCCAACAGCACAAGATGACCGTGAGAAACCATGGCTACCTCCATCTAGACGCTGGAGGAGAAAAAGAATCTCCCCTGAGAATTCCTAATTATGGGGCAATAACTCCCATGGGTTGGGGATTTGAAATTATAATATTCATGGGGTCTGGGAAGCCTAGAATGAAAAATTAATGTTAAAAATTAACACAAAGTCATTAACAAACTTGGGGTGCCCAGCAAAAGCAAACTCAAAACTCCTCTAGAAGGACAGGCCTTCAGACAGTCTTCTCACAGACACAGCCCTGCTGATGATGACGTCACAATCCAGGATTACAGAGTGTGGAGCAATCCATGTGCGCAAGGGACCGCAGACCCAGCAGCATTCCTAGGATACCACTTCCATAAAATCCACATAGAACTCTGATAGAAACTAGAAAATGAGTTCGTTGAGATTGATTAAACACATGATAGACTCAAAAACACTAAAAATGATATAATTAAGACAGAGCAATTTTGAAAAAGAAGCAAATGGGAGTTGCAGAAATTAAAAAAAAATCCTATTGAAATGTAAAACCAAATAAGTGGGCTTACTGTAGATGTGTTCCAGCTAAAGAGCACATGGGTGGTGACAGATACAGCGGAAGAAATTACTCTTACTCGGCACAGAAAGTAGATGAAAAATAGGAGACCTAGAAACAGAATGAGAAAATCCAAAATATGTCCTAAATTATTTTCAAAACAAGAGAATAGAGATAATGTCAGAGAGGCAATAATGAGATAGAGATAGAATTTCCCAAGATTTATGAAAAGACATAAATCATAAGATTCCCAGATCATGTTTAATCCCAAGGAGGATACATATAAATAAATTCACCCCAGGCATACTGCAGGGAAATTACTGAAGACCAGAGGGAAAGAGACTTAAAAGCTACCCAAGACAGACAGACAGATGATTACACAGATACAATTAAAATCCAGGAAGAAAAAATGCCTTCCAAGTTCTAAAACAAAATAAATCATAATAAAATTCAATGATGCTACATATAGCTGCAATCTTTGAAGAATGAGGTAGTTGAGATGAACAAACATTCAAGTTATTGAAATTATCCTTTAGATTTACATTTTGGCTAAATAATAAACAAAACCCTTTATAAAATATATTATACCCATTCCTGAATCCATATTCGAAGCACAATTACTATAACTTTTTCTTGAAGTCTCAATAAGTGTGCCCTAATTAAAAAACAAAAACAGGGTGCCTGGGTGGCTCAGTGGGTTAAAGCCTCTGCCTTTGGCTCAGGTCATGATCTCAGGGTCCTGGGATCGAGTCCCGCATCAGGCTCTCTGCTCAGCGGGGAGCCTGTTTCCTCCTCTCTCTGCCTGCCTCTCTGCCTACTTGTGATCTCTCTCTCTGTCAAATAAATAAAATCTTAAAAAAGCAAACAACAACAACAAAAAGAGAGAAGTAGGGGAGCTTTTGGTTCAAGGTAACAAACCTGGTAGATAAGTTGACTATTTTCTCAAAAATCCCAGTGAAATGCCAGTAAAGATGTATAAAAGAGAATATATTCACCACCATGCTGAGAGAGGACAGGAATCCCATCCCATCGGCATACCAGAGAAATCACAAATTACCAGAAGGGAGATAACATATGGGAATCTTATTTCCAGTTAGCCAGAGTGGAAGAAGCTGAAGGTCAGGAAAAGACCAAGCAGATGTGGGGAGCTTTCCTCTTGACTGTTGGTGCAAGTGTGGCTGATTTAGAAAGCAGGAAGGGGAGGCAGGAATCAACCTCCTGATAACAGGGCAGTCTAGAAAGAGCGGGGCCAGATCACCTCTGCGCCCACCTCGCCTCCAGGCCTGCACAAATCTGGGAGCAGGACTGTTGGCACCGGCTCTAAACCAGAGATGAGTTTACTACAGAAATCCTCGCATCCCCGGGGGAGTGCTAGTGGCAAGGTCATCCCCAGGGGTAAAATTCCTCTCTTCCTCTCCGTTTGCTATTTAAGGTGGGGAGCAGCTCTATCTTGTTGCTTTCTCCCTCGAAGCAAGTCAGTTAAAGCCAAGAGGCAGGTTTTCAGAAGGAAAGTCAATTCATTGACATAATTGATACATAGAAGTGGTAATGAGGTGAGCTGTTTCTTAATACAGAAAAAATAATTAGAGGCTCCACAAGAGGGGCGGTGGGAAGCCAGGTAAAACAAGAAAATCACGGTCCGTATCCAAGGCAAACTGAACTGTGAAATGATTTTGAGCATTTAGTGAAGTAGGAGAGGATGCATTTAACACTGACTTTGGTTCCCCTTTGAGCAGTACAAGCTCTGTACAATTCATTTCTTTGTTTTTTTATTATATTTATTAGAGAGAGAGAGCACAAGTAGGCAGAGCAGCAGGCAGAGAGAGAGGGAGAAGCAGGCTCTCCACTGAGCAGGGAGCCCGACTCGGGGCTCTATCCCAGGACTCTGCGAACATGACCTGAGCCGAAGGCAGCCGCTTAAACAACTGAGCCACCCAGGCACCCCTCATTCCTTTCTTTATAGTCTATTAATAATAATAGAAATATTTATTGTTTTTCAATTTTAAAAACAAACCTACTGTCAAGGCACAGGACGCTAAATAATACAGAGCAGGGTGCCTGGCTGGCTCAGCTGGGGGAGCCTGTAACTTCCGATCTTGGGTCATGAGTTCGAGCCCCACCTTGGGAGTAGGGATTAAATAAACGAGAGCTAATCAATCAATCAATCAATCAATCAACCAGAGCAAAATGCACGTTTGTAAACATTAGTGATGTAAAAAGATACAGCTAAGAGACATAAAGATCTGGAAAGGCAGGATAAAATGTAAGTAAGAATGAGCAAATTGAAGTTGAAAGATTGAGAAGTAGAACTTTCAGAGATTATTAAATTATAAAGGAAATTTAATAGACTATTCAGCACAGCAAATAGAACAAAAACATGGTAAAGAGGGAAAGGTAGGAGAAACTAGCTAAATTCTTCCTATTTTATAAAGGGATTTAATACCTAAAGCTGACATATCAAGAAATAAGGCCTTTATGGGGCCCCTGGGTGGCTCAGTGGGTTAAAACCTCTGCCTTCTGGTCAGGTCATGATCTCAGGATCCTGGGATCAAGCTGCATCAGGCTCTCTGCTCAGCAGGGAGCCTGCTTCCTCCTCTCTCTGCCTGCTTCTCTGCCTACTTGTGACCCCTCTCTGTCAAATAAATAAATAAAATCTTTAAAAAAAAAAAAAAGAAATAGGACCTTTATAAACATATTAGTAAATACATCAAATAATCTCCGGAATGATTTTATGTCACCTCTAGAGAGAGCAAGAATTTTTACTCTCTACTTTATATATTTGTGTTTTTTTATTTCATGCATTTATTCTTTTTGCAATTATAAGTATCCAGTAATAAACTTATATCGTTAGAAAAGAGTAGAGATTATTTTTATTCCAGAATATTTTTCAAATTTCATATACAACCACATGTTAAAATGTTTGGGAAAAAAAATTTAAATTTGAGAATTATGACATATTCTTTTCAAGATGAAATAATACTTCAAGATATAACTATAATTGATCAAATGGAAAAAGTTGTAAAAGTATTATTTTAATTTTAAAAAGCACAGAACCATAAAATTATATTCTGCATCTTTCACTTGCTGTGTGCCCATAAGTGATTTATTTACCACTGAATCTGTTTTCTCAAAATTCTATAAATGAGCCTAACGATAACCGTAAAGGTTGTTGGCAAAATTAAATGACTTCAATGAAATTACTAGCCCTTTGTAGATGTTCAAAACTGCTGGATTATTAGTGGCCATATCTGTATCATACCTAGCTATCTATATAGGAAAGAACCTTCTCCAAAGAGTACAGTGGAGACTACAGATTTTTAAACAGAGACTTGAGTTCAGAGACTTGGGTCTGCGATCCTGTGAGGGTGTGACTTCAGACAGGTAACAGACTTGCCACTTGTCACATTCTACATTTGAATATGGTGGGTGGTGGTCTAGCCCAGTCATAACTGCAGAGGATATCAAAGTTTATGGGCTGGCTGCTTTCACTTACACAGATGATCCCAAACAAAGGAGATGTTGTAGCTGGCATTTCTTTTTCCTGTCTTTTTCCTGTCTGTAGTGGACATCTGTCACGTAAAATAGATGAATCTGAATTCTTTTATATGTTTGGGGAATGAATGCCCCGCTTCTTCAGCCTTGGCTGAGATCCAAGAGCCCAGGGAGCTGAATATGTTGGATACTTACTTCCCCAGCCTCCTCCTCCCTTGCCCCCAGGGTAAAGTATGCAACCTTGACTCTGCCAATCGAAGCAGCAGACTTAGATTCCGGAACTGGAGCACAGGAGAGCAAAGGTCTGGGGAGTTCACATTCCCTCTCCCTGGCAATGTCTATAGTAGCAAAGACTGGAAGAAAGCTCAAATTCCTGATGCAGAAGCAGCTGCACTGCCAACTGTCACTTCCAGTGATCAGAGGAAATGAGAGCCGCCACCTACTCATGAACCGCTTGGCGGCCTTTCCCGTGACTTGGTGAGCTCACCAATAGCCCCTCGCTTACAACTAAGAACCTGACGGGTATGCTGTAAAGCATCATTTCCTTATATTATTGGTATCTCTCCCAGCATCCTGAATCCTGCCCAACCCCAATCCGTGTCCAGAAGATATCCAGAAGTCTGGTTCTATGGGACAAGAATGTGCAACTGTGATCATGGACTTGTGGTTAGGATCACTAGCCTTCACGGGGAATTGGAGAGATGCAGAAGCTAGAAAAGAGGGTCTTCAGAAAGTACAGAAAAATGGACCGTGCTGAAGTTCAGGAAAGGAGTAAAGTTCATTCAGGGGCTGTACTTCCTCCTCTGAGGAAGGGATTAGTGTGTTTGGGGTTGTGCACAGGATAGTTGTATTACGTTAGGTGGAACTACAACTGCCTTACTGTCTTTTCTTAGAGATTAAGTGTGGTTTAAGGAGGTGGGCAAGGGTGCCAACTTGACAAGGGATGGAACTGTGATGAATTTTATGTGTCAGCTTGACTGGGGGAGGGGATACCCAGATAGGTAGTGAACCATTTCTGGATGTGTCTGTGAGGGTGTTTCTGGGAGAGATTAGCATTTCAATCACTAGCCTGAGTGGGGAAGAGCACCTTCACCAATGCAGGTGCACATATTCGATCCCCTGAGAGCCTGAAAAAAGCAAAAAGGCAAAGGAAGGAGAATTTACTCTCTGACTAAATGGGGACAGCCATCTTCTCAGACCCTTGGACAGGCCTCTAGTTCCAGGGCCTTCAGATTTGGGCTGAATTATATGATGGTCTTTCCTGGTTCCCAGCTTGCAGACAACAAAATTGAGGGCCTACTCAGCCTCCATAACCGCATAAGTCAACTCCTATAATAAGTCTCCATATGTGTGTGTGTGTGTGTGTGTGTGTGTGTGTGTGTGTGTAAATATATATATTTCTCTAGAGAACCCTGATACGGAGTACTAAGAAAATCTAAAAGTTTAATTCCACAAAGCCTTAATCGATGCACTGATTGCAACTGAATAGAAGTCTGTGGAGGTTTACTACTCCAATGCTCATTTTTCAAGAGTTTTATCTGATGTAGCTGAGATACTGAATGCCTGCTGATGAAACTTCTGGATGACAGAAGAGAGCTAAAATCACTACAGCCATAATGCTTGTGAACCAGTCAGTCCCCACGGCATCCAAGCTATACACTAGGTTAAGCACGTAGATTCCCCCAATGGGCTGCACTAACAGAATTCGGAGGTTCTAATTTTCTAATAGATTTTTCAATGCTTCATCACTGTATTGGAGCTAATATATTTATTATGTCGTGAGCATTCACCAGGTTAATATATGTAAAGTGATTAGAATAAGGCTTGGTACACAGTCTGTGTTTGATAACTGCTAACTACTAAATTTTCATTGTTATTAGACCTAGCTAACAAAGACCTGGCTTTACAGTCCCAAGAGTAGGTGGCTGTAAATGATCATAATAAATTTCGTAGGTACCACAGATGCAGTTCCCCGACCACAGAATCATCCAGCCCGAAGGGGGGGGTGGCATTACTGAGGGAATCGCTATGGGGCAGAGGACTCGGTGAGAAAGGTTCCAGCAACAAAACCTGCCAAGAGACACACATGTCATGTAGAAGCTCATATTGCTCCATGCACCTGGTGAGTGTTTATTAAGTATCTGTTGACTGAATAAACAAGTACACATTAGTTGAATAGCTTAGAGTACAGAGGCCGTGAGAAAGGTAAGAGCCATGGTGTATGTGTGTATGAGGCAGACTAGAGTGAGCTTGTCTTGACTGGAGCACATGGAAGGTATTGGCAAGCAGAGAAAGTAAGTGGGATAGAGAAAAGAGAGGAATCAAAATAATGCACCAACTAAATATCTTTTTTAAATTTTGAAGGAAAAAAATAATGCAGGATCATGAATACCAAACAAATAAATGAGTTTGGACTTGAATCTTGATTCTTAAAGGAAGGGGAGGGAATGAGAGTGAGGTTTTCAGACATTTTAGCAAATCATAGGGCAACTTGGTAAAGGAGTCACAGAGGTAAGAGAGGTCAGGAGCATGGTATTGAAGTAATTCTAAGCAGGATAAGGAATAAGGGCACTGACGTGTTGAGATAGAGTCCGGATATAAAAGACCTCATTACTTTAAACATTAAATGATGACTCAATTTCCATTACTTAATTTGATTTCAAACCAGAGTGTCACTCATATATATTATTATTTCCAAGTACTATAAAGTGAAAAGTATAAACTTTTCATGGTTTCAGATACAAAAAATTCCATATATTTGAGAAATTAAACCACTGAATAAGTGGTCAGGCTTGACCAAGAAAAACATGTATTGTGTTCAAGACTCTAGACATAAACTTTCAAGGACCAAAAGGTTTGTTTTCAGCTTACAATCTAAACTACTTATTTGGAAAAACTTTTTAGGATAGGTTTGTCCATAACACCCAGAAAGGTGATGTCAAATGATATGTTTACTGTAGATTTGTGTTAGTTATGAGGACTGTTTAAAATTTTAAATATTTTAAAACCATGCCAATAAAATAGAATTTCAAAATTTTCATTCCATTTAGGTGCTTCTAAAACATGAGCTGTGCGTTTTTCCTAGAATTCAAACTTACACAATCTGTTGGATTTGACTTAGACCAAAACCCTTGGATTCATCATTAATTTCTTGATTTCCTGCACATCCAATCTGTCCGCAGGATTCTACTTTCAAAATATATCCCAAATCCTGACACCTCTCACCACTTCCACCGTCAACACCTCATCTGAGCAACCACTGTCTCTCACCAGTTGCAAAAGCCTTCTAACTGGTCAGCTTGCTCCCATGCTGTCCCATTTTAATCAATTTTCAGGACAGCCAGAGACATTGTGATAACCTCCCCCCCTTTAAATAACCCACATTCTGTTCTTTAGGCAAGTCAAACACAAACATGGTTCTGGGCCTTTACACTTGCCAATCCCACTATCTGAAATTTTCTTGCCCCAGATGTCCAAATGGCTTATTACCCCCGTCTTTCTCTGAGGATTTACTATGACAAAGGCTTTTCGGTGAGGAACATGATAAAACCAGACCCATCCCCACAATGTTCCTTCTCCCCCTTCTCCACTCTTCTTCCTCCATAGCCGTATCCCGTATCCCATATCCCACATACATACCGGATACTGTACTCGCTTTGTTTATCTAGAATGAAGTTTCAAGGGGGCAGAGATTTTTATCTTTTACTCACGGCTGTATCCTCCATGCTTACCGTATTGTAAGCATCCAATAACTATAAGCTGAATCAATGAATGAGTATTAATTTCAGTATAATTCAGTATTTTATCAATTGTTCATGAGGATAAATCAGAAACAGCAAGGAGAAATCAGGTCCTTTAAATGCCACTGATACTGTTGAAAGTCAGGAAGATAACACCCTGGCTTGAGCACTTAGTAAGCACATGGGCGACACCACCACCTCCACCACCTTCTGGCCATAGTATGGAGGGAATGTTACTCAATCTCCCTGCATTCCACATCACCTACAGAAAAATAGGTGATAGCTCTTGGATTATCAATAGGGTTGAATGCAGTATGCTTATCGAGTGTTTAACATAGTGCATGACACATAGAAATTTGTAAGTATGATTACATATCATTATAACCACATGGTTAGTATAGTAAGAAAATGGCTAGATCAATCCTCTGGGTTTCTTTGTTCTTGTTTATACCTAACCTAGTCAGCTCAAATACACCTGAACTGAACGTATGAGGCACTAAACTTCTTTCAGTTTACACTTTTGAAATAAATGATAGGGTAATAGAACTATTCTATAGTTTTATCGTGGTGGTGATTACATTACTGGATGCATTTGTCAAAACTCAGAACTATACAATGGAAAGGGTACGTTTCACTGTAAGTTTTAACATTTCAAAACAAAAAGGGGAGTATTAGTGCAAATGTGTGAAACTAATCATAATAGTTAGAATTAATCACTTGCCTCCCCACAATGAAGAGCAAAAACCATGAGAGAAAAGTCTAATGATATCAGAGGTAGCGAATTTCCCCCTCGCACAGAAGATACCAAATGGCTAGGTTTTCTAGGTAAAAACAGCTATTTCAAAACAAAACATGTGCGAGCATTGCAAAGCAATACATTGCTTCTCTCATCTTAGACTTAGAGAATAGGTGGCAGTTACAAGATTTGATTCAAATATATCAAATACATGTACAATCTAACAGTCCCTAATGGTTTGGAAGCAAATGTAAATTCATCAAAAAATAGCTCTCAAATGTAGTATCTCCAATGTTCATGGTTACATGCTAAAGAACCACATCCAAATTTTTACTATTCCTTTAATGATTTAACTAGTGATCCACAGTTCAGAAGAACTTTAAGACTTTACTAGTATTGACAAGCCTAATGAAATTTACACAAATATGTATGAATAGGAGCAGAAAAAGGGTGTTTATATATGTTTACAGTTCAAATGACCCAGTTTCCTCACACATGAAAGCAGCTAGAGTTTCCGACGTGGCCATACACAATGTGGTCAGTAGGGAGAAGAGAAATCCAAATCTTTATTTTTAAAAGAGATTATATTTCAAGGTAAACTTCCATTTAACTCACTTATTAATTTTCCCTAATATTGGCATGCGGACTGGCTGCCAGATAAGCAACAAACAATTGAGAATTATTGGCGTAAAGCAAATAATCAAACTTTTATAGAAAATGTCTTACTAGTATGTACCTTAAAAGAAAGGAAAACCAACAATTGGCAGTTTCTAATCCCTTTATAAGGACTCAAGCCAAGATTACTCAGAGATTTAGCTAGATGCGCTAAAAAAAAAATATGGCAGAAACAGGGCCCATTTGAATTGAATTTGAACAGCTGTCTGTGGTATCTAGACCATAAATGATACTGTCTTTCAAAAACAGAATGCTAAATGGTTAAGTATTTCCATGGCCTAAGAAAGAAGCACAAAGTGAACTCATTTTTTGTAAGCTATTAGAGTTCCAGATATTTCTAAACACCTGTCTTAAGGAAATACTTTGTTTAAATGGTGAAAAGATTCAAATCAAGAAATAAGGTCATTATGACATGAGCTTGAATTCCTCCACTGATATGTGTGGGAGGGTGATTGGCAAGGGGCGATTTTTTTTTTTCTAAAGTAGTCCAAATGCAATTTAATAAAAGGCAGATGGCATATTGGAGAGAGTTGTTGGTTAGAATAATGGAAGATATGCAGTTTGTTTTTATTGTGAAATCTATTTGTAAACACCAGGTCAAATATAACTTTTGTATTTCAAACCACTGAGATTAATACAAAGCAGAGTAGTCGACGGGCAATCCTGCTTCTTGTGATGGGAAACTCCGTCTTAGTCTCTGATCAGCTCCGCTGACAGTGGCATAAAGAGCTTCCAGGCAAGCCAGAATTTGCTACGGCGTGGTAATGGTTTAAAATGGTTTCAAAGCAGAGATGACACATGAATATGAAAGCACAAGTAGGGTCCTCCCAGCTCCTATGGGATCTTATTCTATGCAGCAAGGAACAGTCACCTAAAAGTTGAGTAGTGTGCACATTTCTGGTATCCACCAATTACAAGAGGCATGGTCAATTTGTACAATGTTCAAAGCAAACCAATACAGATAATTAAAGATGTGGAAGACAAGGCCTATGGCCAGAGGTAAAGAAACTGGAACCACCTAATTTGTTCCCCCTGGGCAGAGATTTTGCACCCTGTCTCATTTACATCACTCAGAGGAGTACAATACTCCAGGTGAAGTGAGTCCTTGGTAAAAACCTGGCCAAAGGGGTAAAGAGTGAGAAAAATGATATGGTAACAGTCTTCAGGTAAGTGAAAGGTTGTTTTTTTGTTTTTGTTTTTTGTTTTTATTTTTTAAAGACAGAGAGAGTAGGGGAGGGGCAGAGGGAAAGGAAGAGAGAATCTTAACCAGGCTCCACACCCAGCACAGGGCCCGATGGGGGACTCCATCCCACAATCCTGAGAGCATGACCTGAGCCAAAAATCAAGAGTTGGATGCTTAACTGACTGAGATATCCAGGCCGCCCCAAGGGTTGTTATTTTTAAAAATGGTAACCAGCTGTCTATCTCCACCCAGTAGATAGAGCAAAAGCTAATCAGAATTGGTTAGGGTTCATCTGTCGGGTCACCAACTTATTTCAATTTGCCTAGGATTTTCCCCAGGTTTAGCAATGAAAATCTCATTTTGGAGAAACTTGTAACTCCGGGCAAATCAGGGCAGTGGGTCATTCTGACGTCGTGGATGCTTAAGATAGGAGACATTCTTAACACAATTGGGAGAAGTTGGATAAATCCCACCTGAATGGAAGAGGAAAATTAAATGTCCTTTCATGGGGCTTTCCAGTCATAGGCGTCTACCAGTGTCACAATCACTACAGTTATTAATTATCAGGGACAATAATGACAGTGATAAAATAGTAATGATTTTATTTTCTACCTGTCAAAGTGAGTTTGTGCTAACAGTAGCTCACTGAAGCCCCATTAAATGTGTTTTAACCCTGACCAGAAGAGCTAAGCACATCCCCCAAAGTCATAAGGACATAAATGTGAACCACAAAAATGGAGCATAACGATTACTTGTAGTTGCATAACAAGCCAGTCTATGCTCGCTCATGCTTGAGGTTGATCAGGCCAAATAAAACACGGCTGAGTGGTTAACAGGTCTGGGTATGCAGTCAGGGTATGAGGGCTTGTTACTGATAAAACAGCCCTGGACAAACTACAAACCTCTCTAAGCATCTGTTTCTTCATCTATAAAATGGAGATAATGTCACTACCTGCTCATAAGAAGTTTATAAGACTTTCTTTAGTGAGCCTTACTGCAAATCGAGAGAATAATGGAAAGCAGGTTTATGAAACAAGACCATTATTGGGTTCAGGAACTGAGGTCTCTGGTTATAATAGGTAACATTTTAAATAATTTCTATGTGTCAGAAACTTTCCCAGCACTTATCATGCACTACACATTGAATTTAACTCTGAGGATTATTATTCTCATCCTTATTTTATAAATTAGGGAACCAAAGTACAGAAAGTTTAAGTATTTTGCCCCAGATTACCTAGACAGAAAGCAGTGGAGTTCATATTCAAACCTGGGCAACGTAATCCCATAACCCCATAACTCAGACATCATACCATCCCCAGTTTACTTTCAGATGACCCATGGAGGTATGTGTGGACCACATACCATTTTAAAAAATACATAAATACAACTTCCCAGTAAAATTTTTCATAACTTTCAGTGGCAGTGAGGTCAAGGTTAAATGCCCTGACAAGTACTTAAAATATTTTGCTGATTGTAAGAATGAAATATTTGGACACAATTCAAAGTGATAAATACATAGTACATCCAGTCTAGTTTTCATCTAATCTGAAACTCATTTCTATGAACACTATGTGCTGTATACTCTATGTGCTAAATAACCATGTGATAGGTTTGAATATTCCAGATTCAGTTACTCACTGCTTCATGCAACAAGCTACTCCTAATGATAAGTCAGCTTTAGGAGTTAGAGTTTTATGATACACATTGATTTGACTTTCGAAAGGGGAGTAGTTTATAAGGGACTAAATTTTTCCCAGATAATTGTAAAACTCTCAAAAATATATAAATATAGAAAACACTATTTGGAGGCACTGGAGGGTGACCAAAAACAGACAAAAGTGATGGGAGAGGTTTGGAAACTCAAAGAGGAGAAGTACAGAAGGTAAAATTTACCTTCATATGGCTTTTCGCTTAAGTTGTCTCCTGCTCATTTGGCATGGAAAGGCTAGAACTCAAGTAGAAAGTCATAATTTTATTAGCGTGAGCAGCTCAAAACCTGGGGTTATCAGAGAGGGTGGAAAGGGATGGAGAAAAATCTCTGAAAAAATCGAGTAACAGAAAGGGAATAGTAAGATCTCCATGAATTTACTGGTGAATTCTATTAACCATCTGAGGACACAATAATTGTAATCCTATACAAACTCCTTCAGAAAAGAGGAAAACACTTCACAACTTGTTTAGGCTATCCTGAATGAAGCCTTATATGAAAACTTCAAGACCTTGCAAGAAAAATGTAGACCAATAGCCTTCATTCTTAATATATAGATGCAAATGTCCTTCACAAAATATTAGTAAATGAAATCCATGAATATATAAAAATGGATAATACATCATAAGCAAATGGGATTCATTACACTAATGCAAGGTTGGTTCAACATTCAATATATAATCCCTGTATTTTATTATATCAACAGACTAGACATGAAGAATCATATGATCTGAAATATACAGAGAAAATATTTGACAGAATTCAAAATCCATTCTTAACAAAAACTCTCAACAACCTTAGATGGAAACTTCCTCAATATCAAAAAGGATCTTTACAGAAAACCTACAGTTAACATCACAGTTAGCAGTAAAATATTAAACGCCTTCTCCCTAAGGTATGGAAAAAGGAATGGAAGGATTTCTGCCCTCACCACTTCTTTTTGACACTAAAGGTCGAAATGTGATAAGTCAAAACAAAAACAAGAACAAAAACCCTGTATTTATTGACAATTATGAATGTAGAAAATCCTAAGAAGTCTACATAGCATATACCATACCCCGTAAATAAATTATGGTCACAGGATACAAGGACATATTTTTTTAAAAAATCAACTGAATTTTTCTATTCTAAAAACAATTGGAAGATATAAACTTCATACGCTAAAACATTTCTCAGAGAAATTAGAGAAGATGTATATAAATGCAGAGATAAACCATGTTCATAGATTGCAAAATTCAATACTGTCATGGTGTCAATTTCCCTAAATTGATCTATACACTTATGCCTAGTCAAATAAAAATTCTGATAGCCTTTTTAAATAGAAATTTACAAAGTAATTCAAAATTTAAGTGGGAACCCAATGACCCTAAAATATAAAAATAATTTTCAAGTAGAACAAAACTGAAGGACTTATGCTATCCAACCTCAAGAATAGCTACAATAATTAAAATGTTGGTTTTGGGATAAGATACATAGATCTCACTGAAGTAGAATGGAGGGTTTTGAAGTAGACCCAATTATATAGTCAAGTGATTTTCAATAAGAGGTCAAGGTAATTCATGGGGGGAAAGAATCTTTTCAACTGACTACCCATGTGGGAAAAAATAAATCTTGACCATCACTTCACAATGCAAAAATTAATTTAGATGGACAATAGATATAAAGACAAAAACCATAAATCTTCTAGAAGAAAATATTTGATTTTTCATAACCTTGTCATAGACCACTTTTCCTAGAGTAAGATGACCATAAAAGAAAATATGAGTACATTAAACCTCGAAGTTAGAAGCTACTTATCAAAAATCACCATCAAGAAAATGAATAGCCAACCATGAACTGCGAGAAAATATTCACAAAACATATCTGGACAAAAGACTTGTCAATAAAACTTGTCAAAGGACTATTCACAAAGGAAGATATACAATTGACCAACAGGCACATGAAAAAGTTTCAACATAATTTCTCATCAGGGAAATTCATATTAAATGAGCTACTAAATATTAAATTGAATGAAGAACTACCATTGCATGCCAACTAAAATGGTTAAGTTAGAAAACATGACAGTATCAAATGTTAATGAGAATGTGAAACATGAGAATTTTCATACTGTGTGTGTTGGGGGGAGGGGGCATAAAATAGAGCCAGTTTGGAAAAGTGTCAGTTTCCCATAATGTTAAGCACACATTTACCTTTGATCCAGCCATCCCCATTCTAGATAATTACCTTAGAGTGAAAACAAGAACATTCAGTACTAGTTTTCTTTTTATGAGTGAACATAATAGTTTTATTTGTAAAAAAAGCTCAAACTGGAATTGACCCAAGTGCCTGTCAACAAAATAATAAATCATATGCGGTGATTCATTCAAATGATTCATAAATCATTTTTATGAATACTACTCTGCAAGAAAAAGGAGTTGTGATAAGCAACAGCATGGATGGATCTCACATCCAATATCCTAAGTGAAAGAAGCCAGTCACAAAGGAGGTATGTCCTATATGATTCTACATACATGAAGTTCTCCCACAGATAAAGCTATTCTATAAAAAGAAAGAAATGAAAAAAGAAAAAAGAAAAAAAAAGAAAAAAGATAAAAGGAAGAAAGGAAAGAAAGAAAGATATCAGAAAAGTGGGTAAACTGACTGAACTGGTACAAAGGAGCACTCTGGGGTGATGGAAAAGTTGCAACCTTATGTGTTATAGGTGATGCATCCATATATGTATTTGTCAAAAACACATATGTTTTTATGCAATTTCATGGTTCACATTTTGACATAAAAAGTTTTTTTCATTCTTTCAGATTTTTCCTTCCTATAACTTCTTTTTTCTTCTGGTCCTAAACTTATAATACCTAAAGCAAAACTACTCCTTCCTTCAAATGAACATGGTCCAATATAATGATGTACCAGACTCAACTGTCTAGTAATGTGAAGGTAAGTGGGTTTCAGCTTGAGACCTAACCTGGATCCATTGGCAATGGCTACCTAAAGAAAAAACCTGAGTCTGTGTCCAATCCCTATGATGGATTTGAGAATTATGGCTTTGAATGGTTAACATCATCTATCAGGAAAGCAGGGAAGAGTGATGAATGGCAGTCCCAGCCCCTTCACCATCTTCAACTGTTATATCATCAGATGCCACATTCATGGTCTACAGAATCTGAGACGGTACCTTTATATGATCTTGGAATATAAATATTATTAAGTCACCATAAGAGTAACTCAAATACGTTGAGTTTTCTTCACATTATGTTATAGTAGACAAGTTGTAGAGCAAATGGAAGATGAGATGATATGGAGACAAGTGACACTGTGTATCCTTTTACCTCACTACACAGCTCAGATATGAAATTACCAATCACTTCACTTATTCACATATTATGTATAATACATACTATATAAAATGTATACATGTGTTATGAACAATAAAAAATGAACACCCACTACCTACTACTCAGCTTAAGAAATCAAATGATATTTTGCTAGTGAAGCCCCTGGGCTCTCCTTCCCATGATATTTCCCTCATCATTCCAAAGTAAACACTGAATTGTGTATTTACCATCCCTTTGATGTACCTGATAGTCCTACAACATAGTATGCATCTTAAGCAATATATTGGTAAATATGTTTCTGCACTTAATATAATTGGTATTATCTTCTATAATTGCTCTCTTTTACCCAACATTATGTTCTTGAATTGAATTCATGTTGACGTGGGTAGCTATAGTGCACAAATATTTACTACCACAAGTTATTCTATGCTATTGCACCTTATCCAATCTCCTCAGAGGCATTACTTGTGCTGCTTCCAGTTTGTGAATACTACAATCAATGCTGCTGTAACAGTGAAAATGTGCAAGAGTTTTGAGAACATTTTATAGAAGCTCAATTCCCAGGCTGTGAGTCAATAGATATGCAACTTTAAAGACAATAGCAAATTGTTTTCCAAAGTGATTGCACCAATTCACAAATCCATCAGTTGCATATAAGAGATTAACAAACATGATATTGTCCAATGTCTTAATGTTTGCCAATCTAGAGGGTGAAAAATGCTACTTCATTGTGGTTCTAATTTTGAATTTCATATTAGCAATGAGGTATATATTCATATATTTGTTGGTCACTTATATTTCTTCTTGTAAGAAAAGTTTATCTGTGTCTTGCCCACATTTTCTATTGAGTTGTTGCTTGTACTGACTTACAGGTGATGGTCTTTTGTGGACCCAAATCCTTTGTTGGCTTTATGCTTGCAAATAAATTCCCCAGATTGTGGTATTTCTTGTCCTTTTTTCATGATATCCTTTGATGAACAGGTGTTTTTAATTTAGGCAGAGGTGAATTATGGATCTTTTCCTTTATGGTTTTTCCTTTCTGTGTCTTGTTTAAGAAATATTTCCCTATCATGAGGTCATAAAACTATTCTCCTATATTTCCTTCTAAAATTTTTTAGTTTTGTTTTTTACATTAATGTATCTAAAACATCTGGAATAAAGTTTTTAGTATAGTGTGAAATAATTTCATTTTTTTCAACCAAAACTCCTAGTACAGTTTATTGAAGAGTTCATCTTTCTTCACTGCTCTAGTGTTTTGCTCATTATATAACAAATTTCTATATATAGATGGGTCACTTTCTGATATCTGTACTAATATTACATTTATAAATTATTATAGCTTCATAATAACTTTGATATCTTTAAAGTAAATCATCTCCCATTGTTCAGTGTTGGCTGGTCTTGGCTTTTTCCTCTTTCATATTTTAGTTTGTCAAATTCTATGAAAAATCCTTTTGGCTACTGAAGTTTGATTCTATAAATCAATTTATGTAGATGATTTTAAGTTAAATCCTTCTATACGTTGTTAGTGCACAGAAATGGAATTACTTTTTCTTTTTCTTTCTTTTTTTTTTAAAGATTTAATTTATTTATTTAACAGAGAGGGAGAGATCACAAGTAGGCAGAGAGGCAGGCAGAGAGAGAGGAGGAAGCAGGCTCCCTGCTGAGCAGGGAGCCCGATGCGGACCTCAATCCCAGGACCCTGAGATCATGACCTGAGCCGAAGGCAGAGGCTTTAACCCACGGAGCCACCCAGGCGCCCTGGAATTCCCTTTTCTATGGTGATTTCACATATACTAAACTTGGCAACTTTTGTTATTTGTTATTTAGGGTATTAGTTAAGCTGCAGCAACAAAATTGAATGATTTGAAGAGATTTTCCAAATTAGCTAGTAGAGATTATATGCCTTATATGTATTTAGGTTTGTAATCCATTTGGAACTGATCTTTTTATGTCCTGTGTATGCCAAGTATGTTTTTATATGGACATCAGAAAGCCCAGGACCATTTACTAAAAAGTCCACCCTTCCCTAGAGGGAATAGTTCTACAGGGATGCCATCCTTATAAATCAAGTTATCTATATGTTTAGGTCTGATTCTCAACTCTGTCTATTCCATTCACCTGTCTGTGTATACTTGGGCCATGACACACTGTCTTCATTATAGTCTTGACAAAGGAAATCATCTTGTTTTGTTCTTCAAGATAATCTTCATTATTTCTGGCTTTTTTGAGTAAATTTGAAAGAATCTAATATTAATTTGAAAATTTTATAATTTCTTGATAAGTTTTATAAAATTCCCCTTTTTGGTTCTGAGAACGCTTTTCACCTAAATCTGTATTGGATAGTATGTATATTAGGTTTTTTAAAAATATGTTGTCTTCTAATGATATATCATTTTTTTTACTTCCAATTTTTCATATTCTAAAGTGTGTCTCCATGTAGCCACAGATTTTTAAAATCTAGCATGACAATCTTTGTCTTCTTATTGAAGTATTTTTTCTATTTACATTCAACATAGTCACTAACGTCTTTGGGGTTAAATCTACATTGTTAGACTTTTTATTTGACCTGTATTTTCTATATTTCTTTCCTTATTCTTCCCCTTTTTGATTTTTTCAGATTCAGATATTTATTGAGATAATCACACATTCACATGCAGTTTTGAGAAATGTAAAAATGGAGAAGGTCCTACACTTTCCCCAGTTTTCTCTAAAGACAATATATTGTAAAACTATAGTATAAATATCAAGACCAGCATATTGACACTGATGCAATCTAATTTTATTCAAATTTCCACACTTGTGCTCACTTGTGTGTATTTGTATTAAGTTTTATATAATTTTATCACCCATGTCAGCTCTTATATTCACCATAATCGAGATAATGAACAGTTCCAACACCACAAAGATCATCCATGTTGTTCCCACCTCCATCCTTAATTCTTAGTAACCATTAATCTGCTCTCCATTTCTAAACTATTGTCATTTTAAAAATAAAAAGGACTATCCTTCCTCTATTACTTCATTTTGCACCTTTGCATGGCTTATTTCTGGGTTTTCTATTCGATTCCAATGATCTGTGGATCAGATCCTTCCACCAACATCACAGTCTTTGATCATGGTAACCATGTAATAAGCCTTAATATTGGGTAACCCCCTACACACACACACTTGCATGCACACACACACACACACACACACACACACACACACACTTTATTTTATTTGTAAGACAAAAAAAAAAACTGCTTTAACTCTTCTAGGATCTGTTCCTTTCCATATGAACTTTAGAATAAGCATGTCTACACAAAACACTTGATGGAGGTTTCAACAGGAACTACATTAAACTTATAAATCAATGCAGGAAGAATTGGCATCTTTACTATGTTAAGTCTTCTCCTCAATAAACAAGATAGGACTCACCATTAATTTAGATTTCTGAGTTCTTAAAAATTTTTGATTTTCTAATAAATACTATACTTGCTTTGTTAAGTATATACCTAAGTATTTCATTTACAAATGGGATTGTAAATACTGTTTTTCTATTTCAGTCCCTGTATGTTCAATGACAGTATATAGAAACAGGATATTAAAAAAATAGAATATGAAATTTGCACAGAAAATCAATCATAAGATCTTACTGAACTCACTAGTTCCCAGGGATTTAAATTCCTTGGTATTTTGGTTAAGACAATCATGCCATCTGTAAAGAAAGATAGTTTGATTTTTTTCCCTAATCTGTATGCCTTTCATTTCTTATTCTTGACTTGTTCTAGTTTTATGTTGAATAAGAATGACAAGAGCAGATATCCTTGTCTTATTTCCACTCCTGGGGAGGTGGGGAGAGCACTAAACCTTTCATCAGTAAGAATAAGGTTTGCTGTAGGTTTTTGTAAAGGCTTTTTATCGACTTTGGATAATTCCCCCTCTGTTCCTGTAGACAGTATTGCCATGATTAAGTGATTTTGTCAAATTCATTTTCTGCATCAACTGAAAAATAATTTTTATTCTTCAGTTTGTTGATATAGTTGGAAACCAATCAAGGTGAACCACCATAATTGTAGATTTATTTCTCATTTCAGGTCTGTTTCTGATTCATGTATTTTGAGGCTCTGTTGTTTGGTACATATTTAGAACCATTATGTCTTCCTGATAGATTGATTCTTTTGTCATTATACCATCTTTTTCTCTAGCAATTTTCTTTGCTCTGAAGTCTACTTTATATCAACATAGCCACTTCTATTTATTTGGGTCATGTTTTGTTTATTCACTCTGCCAATTTTTTTATGATAAATAATCCATATTTAAGTAGTCTGTCTTTTAATAAATTTAAAATTTGTAAATAAACTTAAGTTGGGAAAGATGTTACTTTAATATTTATATAAATACTAATAATTTTGAGCATCCCTCATATACATATTTTTGTTTGATTTCCTATCTTTTCCTGTTTATAAATAGGCATTTCTATACATTTTCAGAGTATCCTGTCATTTTTAGAAATTGTATATATCTTTTTGCAATAAATCAGTTAACTTCATTATTCACTGGACAGAAACTCTTAATATCTAATATCTGTGTTCACATCCATTGGCTTTTTAGTTGTATGCCTTGTACTTTAAACATCTTATTTAAATAGTCCTTCACTCCTAAGTAACAAGCATGTTCTCCTACATTACCTTCTATTAACTTTACAATTTGATCTTCACCAGTTAGGTCTTATATCTGGATACTGTCAAGTCAAAAAACAGATTTATCATTATTTATATATTTAGACTACTTAGCTTTAAGGGCAATCCTTGATAGGTTAGGGTAATTATTGATAGGAAACAAAAAAGACATAGGTGCTAACTTAATATTTTCCGATGCTTGTCCCTTCCACCCACCTTTGACTTCCTGTGGATCACTTGAACATAGTTTAGGCTTTCATCTTTATTTTTGGTGCTTTTAAGTGCATTTCGCTTTTGAAGTGGTTGCTCTGGATACTATAATATTCATATGTGACAGTCTGCTGATACCAACATTTTACTGCTCTGTGTGAAGTGTGGAAACTTGACTTCCACTTCGGGCTCTGCTTAGTTGCTTTTAAATATCATTATCTTTGGTATCAGATGAAATTAGAATTTTTGGTTTACTCACCAAGTGGAATTTATAAAATCCATGAGAGAAAGGACAGTCTATATTACACATTTCTGTTTTTGTTATTCCTTCTTCCCTCACGGTGTTCCAAGATTTCTCCTTTTATCATTCCCTTTCTGTTTGAAGAACTTCCTTTAGCTAATCTTTAAGGGTAGGTCTGTAGCAACAGATTCGTTTAGCTTTCCTTCTGAAAATAAATCTCTTTTTCATTCCTAAGAGATAGTTTTACTATATATAGAATTCCTATTTGACAGTTCTTTTCTTTCAGCACCTGAAAAATGTTGTGGGTCTGGCAGCCAAGCCCAGAGTCATTTCTGATGTCCAGCAGGTGGTGAGACAGTCCTCCTCAGGCACAGGTGCCAGAGGTGGGGATCAGGACTGGAGCAACTGCAACACCCTCAAGACCTGGCCAGTCCCATCCTCATTGTACATATGGGGAAACGGGTTCCAGGAGAGGGGACCGCCACTGGGTCACTATTGATGCTGTGTGGACCTGGGAGGGAGAATGGACCCCTGAGACTCCATACCTCCATTCCTTCCAGGGCAGCACTCAGGTGCAGAGCCACCTCTGGAATCCAGAGGACCCAGTGTCAGCCCTGACTGGGACAGTCCCTAACTCCCAGCTAGGTGACCTTGGGCAAGTCACTTTTGTTGGAGCCTCCTTTCCCCCCTGGCCTGTGTTTGAAGACAGGGCACTTAGCAGGTATTCAATAAACTGGTCTGGGCCCTGGTCTGGAAGGACAGGGAATAACTGACTTCAAACCTTCAGTTAAATTTATTTGTGACAATTTAAATATAAAATATAAAAGAAAAAAAAAGGTCATGCCCTTTCATGGTTGCAGATGAGAAACTGGCCATCGTTCAAATTGGTATTATCTTGTAGGTAATGCATTGTTTCTTTCTGGCAGCTTTAAATTTTATCTTTTTTACTTCTCAAAAGTTGAAATATGAAGTATCATGGCCTAAATTTCTTTAGGATTCTATCGTTGGGGATTTGCTCAGCTTCTTGGATCTACAGATTTGTGTCTTTCACCGAATTTTGAAAACTTTAGCTATTATTTCTTCAAATACTCTTCCAGCTCCACTGTCTCCTTTTCTGAGATTTCAAGGATAAAAATACTGGGTCATGGTCTGACAGGTCTCGAATTCATCTCAGAGTTGGCATCAATTGATTGACTTTTTCAGGTTGTGTTTGTTGAGTGGGTTGTTTTTGGGTTCTTGCAATGACAGATAATTTCTTATTGTATAATGGACATTTTGTCTAATGCACTAGGAGACTCTGAATATTGCTCACAGCATTTACTTTAGAAGGTAGTCACCCCATTTAGGTTTAGCATATGGGTCTTGGCCTACTTTCGTGTACTGTGATTCCAACACCAGTTTAATTTTAAGGGCTTTTCAGTGTTATTTTGGTTTTCTTGGTTTGTCTGGTGCTAATGGAGCCCACACTAGGGCCTGGTGGTACTGCCTGATGAAGCCAAAAGGGGTTCGAGAAGTCAGGCTGTGAGGTGCCCCCTGGTGGACAAGAGGTATATAGAGATTCCCTTTCCCTTCTCCCCCGCCAACCCCCTCCCCCCACCTGCCCACACTGCCAAATGGTAGATTTTTTTTAATCCCATTTTTTCTTCTTTCAGCTTTATACTTTACACACTTTTATGAATCTTTATTTCTAGTTGCCCTAGCTATTACAAGATTCAAACGTCTCTTATTAATGTCTATAAATTAGTATTTTTATGACATAAGAGCTTTAAGACTCTTTGCATTACATTCACCTTCTTGTGACTTCTGTGCTTTTTCATTTAATAATTCTAGATATGTTCTAACCCCCTAAGATACTATTTGTTCTTTTACAGTAGTATTTGTTTTCATCAAGTGTTTGACCTTTTTACTTTTATACACCCCTATTTTTTTCCTTCTGGAAGAACACCGTTTATTATTTCCTTCAGTGTTCATGTTATTGTGAAGGATTCCCTCAAATTTTGTTTGTATGAAAATTTCTTTAGTCCACCTTTGTTTTTACAGAATATTTCCACGAAACATACAACTCTAGGTGGCATTATATGTTCTTTCAGCACTCCATATATTGTTCTCTTGTTCTCAGGCTTCCATTAAGTCATAAAACACCGCGGTGTTATTGTAGCTCCTTTGCACTCAGTGAGAGTTGGTAAAACTATCTCGTCCGTCATTACCATAAGTAGAAGTTTATAATTTCGATGATCTTATTTCTATATTAATAGTATCATCGTTTTTTATTTCTTATTTTTCCAATTTCTTATTTTATTTAATGTTATACATAATTGTCTTGTAAGATCTTTCAGATCATTCCAGTATCTAAAGTCCTTGAGGGCATAAATATATTATTTTTCCTAACTCCTGTCATTTGTTTCCTCCTGTTTGGGTAATTGAGTTTTTAAATTTTAATTTGTAAAAATTTATAGAAGTCTGGGTCTACAAAGCTTTCCTGTAAAGAGGCTTGTGTTTTCTTCTGTTGGATACCAGATTACCCTTCCTATCTGGAATGATCTTTACTTAGTGTATTAGAGCTTGGGGTTTGTGAATTACACTGGTAATATAAATTTGGACTCCAGAACCTTTTGAGAATAAATGTAACATGTTTTTATAATTCTCTTGACAGCCTAAGTAGAGAAAATAAGTTTAATTTTTGCTTTGAGCAAGCAGATTTATTTTTTTTAAATGGCTACACTTGCACTGAGGATGCAGTCCCTTCAAGAAGCCCAGGATTATGTTAAGGTCTTAAACCCAGCGGATCTCCTTTCCAGATCCACATGGTTTCTCCCATTATCTCTCACATCCATTAATATCCAAACTCTAAGTCCCTGATTTTGACACTTTCTTCCAAGGCAGTTGAAGCTTTTTCTACCTACCACTCCTGTTTCAGCTAATTTATGCTTATTATATTTGCTTTCTTTTTTGGTATGCCTTGGGGGTGTCTCTTCTTTATGATGTAGGCAATAGATATAAAAGCATTTTTTGCTGTTGGCGTTGCTTATCTAGAACCTACGTATTTCTCAGTGTGAGGATTTTTTAGAATATATAATCCATCCATACTGCTAAAAGTAGTCACATGTAAAGTACTGAGTAACTTTCTTAACATTTCATTAAATGACACAAGTTTTAACTTGGTTCATTTCTTTTTACTGATGCTTCAGAAAAGCAATGAAGGACAATCCTTCTGTCCTGTAGGTTAGACTTAGGACACTAGGAAAGGAATCCAGCTTCAACTCTTCCAAGTGATACCATAAAGGCCCTAACAAAGTGAGAGGGAACAAAAAGTATTCCAAAAAGATTTTCATGTGAAGATACTCTTAATCCTCCTAAACACCCTCAAACCAGACTGTTTCTAGGGCTTCCATCTCAGGTTCTTCAGATTGTGGGACAACGCACACACAGATTACTCCTATCAACTTCATGAGTGAAATTTCTGACTGATGGAATTTCTTTCCATTTGCTGGCCAAATTGTTCTTTCCTCATTGTTAGTATAGACTCCACATGATGAGTAAATATCCATACCATAGTTTATTTAGATACAAATTCTTGGCATTACCAATGACCCCTTTAAATACCATTTTTTCCCATTCCAATTGTCTTTTTCTTCCTTTCATAAACCCAATAGTGCACTACCTATAACTACATATAGTTAACATAAGTCACTTCTAAAAACCAAGTAAGTCTAGCTAGAATAACTTCTGTAACTGCTTACTAAGTAGACAAAATGAAATGCAAACCGTCTTGTGTGTCTTTTGCAAGGAGAGAGAAGGAAAATTCACAAACATCTGCTACAGTTAGAGCAAACTGGAAAACCTCTAGAGATTAACTACATTGGACACCAACTTGGAAAAATATCAGTAAGATATATTTAGAAAAATGAAATCCTGAGTTGCTACCCAGCTTCTTTGAGAAAATGTTTTGCCAATTCAAATATAAATACATGTGGTAATAATCAATGCCTATGGTTTTTCTAGATTACTATTAAATACTCATTCTAAAATTAAGGCATTCATTTATTGCTGTAACTTAAAACAAAAGTCTAACTTAAAATATAGACCTTTAGGGCGCCTGGGTGGCTCAGTGGGTTAAAGCCGCTGCCTTCGGCTCAGGTCATGATCCCAGGGTCCTGGGATCGAGGCCCGCATCGGGCTCTCTGCTCAGCGGGGAGCCTGCTTCCTCCTCTCTCTCTGCCTACTTGTGATCTCTCTCTCTCTGTCAAATGAATAAATAAACTCTTTAAAAAAATAAAAAATAAATAAATAAATAAAATATAGACCTTTAGACACTTCAAATAAAGAGTATTAGCAGAATATAAAGAGTAAAAGGAAAGGGGAAGGTGAGAAAAAAGAAGAAGAGTAAAAATGTGAAAGAAAAAGAAGAGAAACATAAAATGGAAAAAGAAAATACTGGGGACAGACAAGTAGTAAGAGTAAGAAAGTTGGAGGTTTAGAAGCAACAGACATGGTAAAATTATGTTGGGTGTGTAAATTAGTAATCTATGTATAAATCACTACCAAGTCTATTTCTAAAAATTATACCTTTAACGTACAATTACTGATGTTTATAATACTTCCTACACTGTCCCATTGGATGAATCAGAGATATCTCAAAGTCGACAGACTGAAAAATCAAACCATCTATTCCTAACTCACTCTCCTCCCCCAAATGTTATCTAAACCTGATGCACCCACTATTTCTTATCAGGGTATGCACTATCCCCTAGTCATCTCCTGGTCCATTGTGGTAGGTCCTATTTTCTTTTTTGCCTTGCAGTTAGGTATGGACATGTGACTGACTTTACCAAAAGAATGTGAACTAAAATGATGTATGCCATTTCCAAATTTTAATCTTTCATATTCTCTTCCTTAGTCTGACAGCCCAATGCACAGAACTCAGTGGAAAACTTGAGCTCCAGAATGGCAGAGGCACTAAAAGGAAGAAGGATGGATCCATGAATGACTGCTCAAAATAGAACCCTTCCCTATGGCAGGCTCTTACTAACTGACGCGTGAGCAAGAACGAAAATTTTGTTTTGAGGCATTGAGATTTCAGAGATTTTAATTACTCAGGCTTGCCTGCCCAATTAAATTGTTATCTTGAAGTGAGAAATTCTGATAAACACCAAAAAGGCCTGGCATTGGCTTACCAGTTGGAAACCAAGCAGCAAAGAAACATTTGACATAGGTTCAAAAAAAAAGATAGCAACATATTGTATTACACAATGGCAAAATAATAAAACTGTTGCCTGTTTTCCACATGACAACAAAATCTCAAGATGTAAACATAGCAAGAAAGAATCAGAATGTTGTGTGTTACCTGCTGCTGGCTTTCTCAGGCAAGGTATTGCAAGGAAGTGATGCACTTTAAAAAGAATTGGCGGGCGCCTGGGTGGCTCAGTAGGTTAAAGCCTCTGCCTTCCGCTCAGGTCATGATCTCAGCGTCCTGGGATCGAGGCCCGCATCGGGCTCTCTGCTCAGCAGGGAGCCTGCTTCCTCCTCTCTCTCTGCCTGCCTCTCTGCCTGCTTGTGATCTCTCTCTCTCTATCTCTCTGTCAAATAAATAAACTCTTAAAAAAAAAAAAGAATTGGCTTGTTTCAAGCAGAAATAGAAGAGAGCATAGAAGTTTAGAAAAGTCTACTGCCACTAAGCCTTTAATAAAAGATTGAGAAAAGCTTCAAGAATAAAAAGATAAATAAAAATTAAAAGTCCAGTAAAACTTCCCAGTTAAACAAAATAACAACCTTGTAGCAAAGACTGCTTAAGGTCCTAACCTCCTGCCCATACTAATGTCTCAGATAGACTCAGGGAGGGAGAGAGAGCACAAATAGGGGGAACAGCAGGCACAGTGGGAGGGAGAAGCAGGCTCCCTGCTGAGGAAGCAGCCCAATGTGGGACTCGATCCAGGACCCTTGGATCATGACCCAAGCTGATGGCAGCTGCTTAACCAACTGGGCCACCCAAGCGCCCAGAGATAATTTAAAAGATTTTAATTTATTTATTTGAGAGAGAGAGAGAGCGTGTGCACACGAGCAAGAGAAGAGGGAGCGGCAGAGGGAGAAACAGACTCACCGTTGAGCAGGGAGCACGATGCAGGACCTGATCCCAGGACTCGATCTCAGGACTCTGGGATCATGACCTGAGCCGAAGGCAGTCGCTTAACCAGCTGAGCCACCCAGGCACCCAGAAAATCATTTTAAAAGGAAAAATAAAAGCAAATATGAGAACCAATACAGAAAAGAACTAGGAAAGAGCATGGTTATCGGCACATGAAACTGATTAGAAACAATAAGATCACTAGCCTATTACATTTTTGAGGGAGTTATACTGCCAAAGAAACTGCAGACCTGGTGTAAGACATCCCTCAAGCAACAATGATCTAGATTACTCTAGAGAGTAAGATCACTGAGGGCAGAACTTTTTATACATGTAGCCCTGATTCCTAGCATAAGGCAGGTGTTTGATTAAACCCATAACATCACTGACACCCAAAATGTAGTGGAGGAAGAATAAAAACAGTAGGGTTCAGCTTGGCAACATATATTAGTCAAAAACTTACTAAACTGGGTCAAAAGATGTAACTCAGTGACTATTTCCAAGAACAACGAGTGGCATCGTAAACCCCCTAGAACATGGACTCACTAGCTCAATAAGGATTTTCCAGTTGCAAATTCTAGCTATCACCCAGACATATTTGCCCCATATCAGAAGTGGTGGGAGCTGGGAGCACATGGAACAGTTTATCATGGACAACACCAGATTCCGCACAGAACTCTAGAGCTTGATAGGATCTGTGGCTACCCTACTTTCTCACACATTAGCAGCAATATCTTAATCAGAATTTTATCAACCCTCATCTTTCCTCCCTATTAAAATAAACTTCTTGATTGCCTTCTCTAAGCTATATATATTTTCAGACTTGATTTGAGAAAGACAGAGATAGAGAGAAAGAGCACTAGCAGGGAGGAGAGGGAGAAGCAGGCTCCCCGCTGAGCAGGGAGCCCAAGTGGGGCTCCATCCCAGGACCCCAGGATCATGACCCGATCCAAAGGCAGACGCTTAACTGACTGAGCCACCCAGGCGCCCCTAAACTATGTTTTTATGATTCTTGTCTGATTATTATCCAGCTTCCAAATCAGCAAGAGCATCTTCAAAGGTTTTGCCATTTCAGTGATAGTTACCACTGAATATGTAAACAGAAATACATCGGTTTTTAAAATCATGATTTCCAAGTCAGAAGCTAGCTGCTTCATGAGAAAGATCTTACTCATAGGAGAAAATTGCCAGTGATATTTGGCTTGATTTAGCCTAACTTGGATAAGGGGCCAAATCTGTCATAACTGATACTTGCCTGAGCTCATATCCAGGGAGCGAGGAGCATATGCATGTTATCAAGTCATTGTCTCATTCCTCCATCAGTTCTGTGTGTGTGCTGAGCAGCGCTGTGTCTGTCTGTTCTGAGCCTGAGAACCAAACCTTAATGCCAATAGTTATCAGGCTTCTGGGGAAATGGCAAAAGCTAGACTGTGGTAAGATTGAGATCCAACTGGCTATGAGAGGATGTTAAGAAAGTTTGAGAGAAAAAAAATTGGCCTGGTGAACAAGTTGCTTTTATGCTCCTTTAACATGTTTAGAAGTTTTAATACACATACACAAGTATATCAGTTTTTTTCAGAAAGATCTGACATCTCACAAGCCTACCAGAAAAAAGAAATTTATGTAGTTCTAATTATTGATGACAGTTAGAAATGTATCTCAAAGTTCCCATTATAATTAGAAATGGGTCTTGAAGTTCCCTTTAAGTATATAATTTAAATGTGTCTTGAAGTTCTGGGAAAAGAAACTTTATCTTATTTCCTTTTTATTTTAGGAAAATTTTTAAGATCCAAACAATGTCAGAAATATGTAGAATGGGGATTTTGAATAGGAGTTTCCTTGCTTTCCCAAAGATTCTTCATTATCAGGGGTCCTAGATCCTATTTCCTTCTATATCAGCAGGGAGTTGCAGAAATGACACTAGCCAAACTGCGGGAACAAAGACCAAAGTGTGAGTTCTCCTTGCATTTTTCTCTATTAAGCCAGACCCATAGAAGACTGTGGTAGTTTCTGCTCTCGTTGGCTACATTTTTCCACATATGCAGTTTTTGTAGGTTAAGATATAAATTCTATATTTCTCCGAAATTCAAGAAAAGCCAGACACTCCGTAAGATTCCTCAGGCAGTTAAGCAAATATGTAGTGTCTCAGTTCCTAGGAATATTCAACAACAAATGTGGTAATTGATTTGGATATTTCAGTGACCCAATTTCCCTTCCTTTAAATTTAGTATCAGAGCAAAACTAATGAATACACACATTCATTTTGATAGCTCTAAGAAATCTACAACAGTCTCCAGTCCCTCACTGACCCCCTGAATTCCTGAGAGTAGGTTTTTCAACACAGAATAATGTATTCAAGGACAGGTGATAAAAGGTTAAAAAAAAAATGCCTGAATACTTTTAGCATGAATAAAGTTTTAAAATTGAATCAACCACCAAAACCTCTCAACTCCTGAATTGTTGAGGTCTTTAATAGTGGCAGCAAATTTTCTGCTATTCTTCCCATTAAGAGCTCCAGTCTAATTCCCCTCTCTGTGAATCTGCGCTGGGTTGTTTGTTGATTCATTAGTAGAACGTAGCAGATGGCTTGTTTCGGCACTTTGTAGACTAGGTGACCAGAAGCCTTGCAACTTCTTCCCAGAGCTCTTGGAACACTGTGTGGGAGCCCTGGGCCACCATGTAAGAAGTCGGACTACCTTGAGACCATCAGGATATAAGAAGATCAAGCCACACGAAGAGGTCCTGGAGACCTCATGGAAAGAGCAAGAGACCAAGAAGCAATCATATACAGGAGTGAAAAAGCCACCTTATTAAGTGGATTGTCTGGCTTTCACTGCCTCGGCTGATGCCCCAGATGGCTCAGAAACAAACTGACCACAGAGCCTTGTCAGATTCCTAGATCCAAAAATCCTGAGGAAAATGAAATGGTTGTTTGACGTCATCATGTAACAGCGTAGTTTTGTAGCAATAAATACAATAGAACAGAATTTGGTACCTGAATTGGGATGTCATTATAAACAAAAACCTAAAACAGGTTAACACTGGCTCGTGGACCCAGCAGTGAGACAAAAAGTGGAAAGGGTACACTGGGCTGGAAGGACTGTGAGGAAATCGTGACCAGAGGCTGGAGCAAAAGGTCCCCCCTACTGTGTAGTGGTAGAAGATTTGGTAACATGAGGCACCCCCATAATTTGCAACAAACAAAAAAACTAATAAACGGAATGATTTATCTAAAGAGATTTCCAGACAAAATGCTGAGTGACAATCAGTTCATTATAGCTATAGAGGATAATGTTCAAGAGAATTAAAAAAAAAAAACTGTTCAGCTTTCAAACAGAATTGAGAAGAAACGTATATTAACCACGACTCTCTGGATTTAAATATAAGTTTTTAAATCCTAGTTTTTCTAATTAGCAAAATGCTCTCAAAATACAAAATGGACTCCAGGTAAATACTAAATCTCAAACACTACCAGTAAAGCATCCCCTTAGGGGTAACCATATCAGAATATGGCTAAGAATGACTGAAGGGTGTATATACTAAGGCTCCTAAGAATCTTCAGGTCCTGGTTCTCAGATCCTCTTCTAGACAAAAGTGTCTCTCAAAATCTTAAAGATATTTCCTCCAAGCATCTGGACTCCTGGTCCAAGGTTTAAAAACAAACAAAACACCTATTTTGGAAAGAAGTGTGGTCTGGCTTTGAACCAGCGGAGTGGATTATAATTTGATACACATAAACCCACAAAGTTTTTAAAGGAATCATATTAGTTTGAACTGAAATTCCAAATTGAAAAGAAGTCTTTGAACCTTTGAATTTCTTTGGGGAGAGAACAGGTTAAGTAAACTAGTTAGCTAGAAACAAGGACCATTTCTCATGGAAAAGGAAGCATGACTCGGTGGCAGAACCAAGAGTCCAGAGAGCAGAGCAAATAGCTGGGAAGAATCACCCTTAAGGGTCAGGACTGGGCCGTAATCAAGAACTGCCAACACATGTCCAAATGGATTTCATCGTTGGTACAAACCAGCGAGTGTTTATATGGTTTCTGCTTTCCCCCTTTTTGAGCCAGTGTTCAGTGGGGTTCTCCCACCCAGTTCTACCATTTTGTCATGTGTTGGGGAGAGGGGAAAATTTGTCTCTAGCTCACACGTCTTCAGAATTGCACTCGGGAAACTTCATCTGAGAAACTGACATCTGGACCTGATTTAAACTGATCAGATCCCAGACCCCAAGCCAATGCTGAAAAGAAAGGTGATGGCGGGGGGGGGGGGGCCGCTTTGGGATATGTGGATGTTTTGTGAGTTGTGGGGAAAGTAACTTGTGGCCCAAAGGCAGAGTGTAAGGTTAAAGGTGTCTGCAAACTCTTCACTACTTTCCCCACTGAATCTTGACTGGTGTTAGTGACTTGCCTGACTTATAGAATACAGTGTAGGGGACATACTGGGACTTCTGAGGCTAGATTATGAGAAGCCTTGCAGCTCCTGTCAGGGTCCACTGGAACATGTTCTCTGAGAGCTCTAAGTCAACACGTAAGATTCCTGAGTATCTTAAAACCACCAAGTTGTGAGAAGCATAAGTCATCGCAGAGGCCCTACCGGATGAGACACCATGTGGAGAGAAAGGCCAAGGAGCACTGAGGTGCCAAAAATGTGCATACGAAGAGGCCATCTTGGAAGGGGAGGCTGCAGCCCGAGCTGCCCTTGATGACAACATCTGGAGCCATTCCCCAATTCCTGATTTACATTATTGTGTGAGTGTTGCGGAGAAGGCGGTTCACTTAAGCCCCTAAGTTTTGAGAGCTTACTACACTCCAGTAAATAACCAGAACATTTTCCTTGCTTCTTTTCCCACCATGTTTCCTCCCAAGTTGAAATATTTCTATTTTAGAATCTTTCCCATGGATTTAAACTTTGGAGCTACAACATGATAACACAAACTTCTAGAACTACCCTAATTATGGGACTTCTTTTATAATGTTTCTCCTTTCATATTAGATACCCATTTTAGAACATTTTACCACAAACATGAGTGCTCCTTATTAGTTCATTCTTTCAAAACATGCTGCCAAAACTGAACCTGTAATTCCAGAGTGCCCTGCTTCTTAACCACGGCATAGGCTGAAGTACTCATTAGCTGGTAAATGTCACTTTGTTTCCATCCTTTTTGATAAGGCATAAAGCTGATAAAATTTCAGTAGACTCGGAAGCTGCCCCAGCTCTTACCAAGTGGAAGAAACACAAACTGTCGCCATTGAACCCTGCCCCAATGGGCAGATTCATGCACAAAATAAATGTCACGTTTCAAGTCACTAAGTTTTGAGAAATAGCTGACTTTGAATCCTATGAAGAAGAAAATTTTTCTTCCTCCCCTTCCAGAAACACAAATATTCCTGTTACAATCTACGGTTATAGGAACTATGTCATACTTGGAGAAAATGAAAATTTTCCTTGGAGATTACCTACTCCAGACAATCATCCAATCCCTGCCAACACTGAAAAGAACACTGCTGTTTTAGAAAACAGATGCTCCCCATTTATTAAACACAACAGGGTTTCTGGCCAGGTTAGAAAAGAGACTAAGAAAGCCACGATGTGAGGTCAGCCCCAAACCATTCCCCACACACGCTACAACTCATTGATTCTTATCCACAATTGTGGATGTTTTTGTTTAATTCGTCTGCAGAATATTTACCAAGGCCTGGGGTGTGCTAAGTACTATTCCATTACCTGAGCTTACATCAGGAACACAATAACATTGATTTAAACACACACACACACACACCACAATTGCTTTCCTAGACTTTACGTTCTCTTAAGGAGCAAGAAAATCAACAGGTGAATGAGACCATGTGTTAGTGATGATCATCCTGTAAATAAAATAAAGAAAGGAAGATGGGAGAACCAGGTAGGGAGCAGTTTTAAATATGAGATGGCAAAAGACACAAAGCTAAGAGGTGAGCCCTGTGGATATCTGGCAGGGGAGGCAAGCCTCCCAGCGTGCAAGGACCAGGAGGAAGGGGTGTGCCTGGTGTTTTCCAGCATACGTGATAGATGGAGAGGTACGTGGGGAATCTGAGGAGGCAGAGAGTAACCGGGGCCTGAAATTAATCAGAGTGGCTCAGACTCAACCCCATGGTGGTGAGAACAAAAGCCCCGATTGCAGGCACAAGGGGAGGTTGCACTTGAACCAACGCTGGCCCAGCCTCCTGGAGTCCTGTGCACTACAGGAAGGTGAAGCTTGTGTGGTGGAACTGAAAGCCCCGCATCCCAGCGGCTCCAGGAGACACTCCCCAGCCCAGAGCACCAGGTGCTGAAGCACAAAGGCCGTACTGCTAGGAACCCAGGCAACAAGGCATCTCCGTTCCCATCCCGCATGCCACCAGTCTTCACCACCACAGCACCTCAGAAACACACACTTTTTGTTTTGTTTTGTTTTGTTTTTGAGACAGGGCAACAGCAAGAGAGCAAGCGTGGGGGGGGTAATAGGAGGAGACAAGACAGAGGGAGAAGCAGGCTCTCCGAGCAGGGAGCCTGATGTGGGGCTCAATCTCAGAACCCCGGGATCATGACCCTAGACAAAGGCAGCCACTCAACCAAGTGAGCCACCCAGGCATCCCCGAAACACACACTTTTAAAAGCACTTTTTATTTTGAAAGAGTCTCAACTTACTGAAACAGTACAAAAATTGTAAGTCTATCTATCTATCTATTTATTTATTTATTTTACAGATGTATTTGACAGACAGCGAGAGAGGGGATACAAGCAGTGGGGAGTGGGAGAGGGAGAAACAGGCTTCCCGCTGAGCAGGGAGCTAGACACGGGGCTCAATCCCAGGACCCTGGGATCATGACCCAAGCCAAAGGCAGACACTTAATGACTGAACCACCCAGGCGCCCCTGTACAAGTTAATTTAAGTCATTTGTTAATGAAGGCCTCATGACCCTTGAATACATTAGTGTTTATTTCCTACAAACAAGAACATATTCCTATGTAATCTCAATATCCCAAAAATAAGAGTTACATAGCTACATCTGATTCTTAGACCCTTAGATTAGATGTCTAATCAGACAGACATCTGATTCTTACTCTAAGGTTTATTTTACAGTCACAAATTTATTTATACAGTCACAAATAATGGGACTGTATTATTATTATCCTTATTTATTATCTACTGTTCTTTTCTAGGCACTGCTCTAGCCCCCCATTTTAGACAGATGCAATATATTTGTGAATAAAACAGATAAAGATTCCTGCCTTCACTTGAGCGCATATCCAGTGGATGGAGAGAGAAGAAGAGATCTAAAAGAGGAATACATAATAAGTTACATAGTACATTAGAATTATATAGAAATCTAGGGGGTGGGGGGCAGTGAAATAAGATAACATAATCAGGGGTGGTGGGAAGAGAAGTTTGCAATTAAAACAGGGCAACCAGGGTTAGCCTCATTTTCTCCTAAATCTCTAGCAGACTTGAAGGAACAAAGGCATTTTGCCATGTCTAGAATGTTCTAGTAATATGAGTAAAGTGCATTGAGTCAAGTGTGAGACACAGGAGACGAGACCACAGAGAAATCCAGGTCTTTATGAGGACTTGGTCTTTAATTAAGAGCAACATCAGGAGCCAATGCAGAATTTTCAGCCAAGGAGTGACATGAATGGACTATCAGGATTATCAGCGGCCACATTGAAAAACAGACTGAAAGGGGAGCTATGGCAGATGCATGTTTACTCGTTACAAGGCAATTCTAGAAATCCAGGGAGGATACTCTGGTGGCTTGCCCATGGTAGTAGCAGCAGTGGGTGAAGACTAATCAGTCCCTGGATAGGTTTTGAAGTTACAAGAAGAAAAAGGCATCCGTGCTGGGAGGAGGCAAGTGATGGACACCCTTGGGGAACCAAAGGACAATCTAGACAATCCAAGGAGGGTAAGTGCCACCATATGAGTGACCTCAATGGATACAAACTGTGCAGCAGCCCAAGGTAGTGAAGACCCAGACCAAGTGGTCCAGAACTCCAGGGAGCAGTAACAGAGAAACCAGGACCTCCGTTGTGAGGATCTTTATCCTGAGTGCCTGTTTGCTGCAATCAGCTACATAATTTCAAAGGTCTGGCACGACACAGTCCTAGAATTCCTTATCGAAACTACTGGTGCAGATTCCCCAGTGGCAAACCCTCAAAACGTCACTGTGCTTATTGTAGTATTTTGTCTCTTCCACTTTCACTCCAACCAAAACAGTGGGAGTACAGTTGACCCTAGAACAACACAGGTTTGAACTACATGGATCCATTTGGATGTGGATTTTTTTTCCCAGTAAATACAGTACTGTATTCTCTCTTCCTTATGATTTTGATAACATTTTCTTTTCTCCAGTTTCCTTTATTGTAAGAATAGAGTGTGTAATACACATAATGTATGTACTACATTGGGATCTCCCTCTCCGATACAACTGACAAGTATTTACATTAGGGGGATGTCTTTTCACTTAATACCCATTAACAAGATGAGGCTGTATGCTTCAGGAAGTAATGTGGGCATGTTTACCAACACAGAGCTTTTCTGAGGTAATACCTCCCACAACATAATTTTCTATTGACTTACCTTCCATTCAAAGAACTAGAGACAGGGGCGCCTGGGTGGCTCAGTGGGTTAAAGCCTCTGCCTTCAGCTCAGGTCATGATCTCAGGGTCCTGGGATCAAGTCCCACATTGGGCTCTCTGCTCAGCGGGGAGCCTGCTTCCTCCTCTCTCTCTCTGCCTGCCTCTCTGCCTACTTGTGATCTCGCTCTGTCAAATAAATAAATAAAATCTTTTAAAACATACACACACACACACACACACACACACACACACACAAGAGCTAGAGTCCAGCCTTATTTCTCCAAACATCTACCATTTTAGTGGAGAAAATAAAAAAAATAAAGGCTATATAACAAGAAAGAGTACACACCATGTTTGCCTTACTCTAATCCCTTTTCCCTTCCAAGAAAAGAGGCCAACTGACAATTCCCTCCAAAATCTCCAGAAACCATCAGGGACTGAATGTCTAATATTCCAAAAGGCTTCTTTTGATTGAGGATTTTCTTAAAATTTTCATCTATTAAAAAAAATTCATTAAAATGAAATGGATTATACATAAGGGTGGGGAGAAGCATGGCTAAGTGGATTTAGGAAGTGGATTTTCAGAATTAACATTCTCTAAACAGAAAATTTGTTCTCCATTTTCTTCTTCCGTATCTACTCAGTCATGTGGTCTGGACTTCAGTTAAGAGTGAACATTCTGGGGATGCCTGGGCGCTCGGGAGGTTAAGGGGTTAAGCTTGGTTTGGGGGTTTAATCCTGGTTTTGGTTGATATCAAGCCTGCCTCTGACTTGGAACTCAGGGGGAGCTCAGCTGGGAGTCTGCTTGAGAGTCTCTCCCTTTCCTTCTCCCTCCCCCTCTGCCTCACTCCCCCACACGTGCTCTTGCATGTGCACCTCTCTCGCGGGCGCTCTCTCTCTCTCTCTCAAGTAAATAAATAAAACCTTTAAAAAAAAATGAACATTCTGGAACTTTTTTTCCATTCCTCGTCTCTACCTTGATCCCCCTGCTGCCCTTATTTAGTTCGAGTTACAGTAGTAGGCCCAGATCAGACCTTCTGGGACAATTCTTTCCCCTTCACCCTGGCTACCAACTTAATCTTCCCAAAACACACTTTCACTAGGTCACTCCCTGTTCTGAAACCTTCCATAATTCCCCAGGGCCTACAAAATTAAGCCCAAAAGCTGTACATAGCTGCCCCCTGGTGGTCACCTGCTGACTCACTGTGCTGAATTCAGACATGACTTGGGCCACAGAGACTGATGGTTTTTCATTCAAGATGGAACACCTTTTCATGTTCTAAAAAGGGCCAGCTATGGGAACTTAAGAAGGTACGAAGAAATCTTTGCTTTCACATTTATGGGAAAGAGCACTCAAGAAGAATAACTTTATGCTCCCAAGGAGACACTAGTCTCAGGCACAGCTACCTTAGAAGGATCTCCATATGTCGAGGTAGGTGTATCCCTCTCCATTGTTTCTACCTTTGAGTACTATACCAACAGTGGAATGTTCTGGAAAAAAACATGATAATTTTATTGGCCCCCTTACCTTATTTCCTAAAAGCACAATGCTATACATTAAGATTCCATTCTTGGAATGAAGCATAAGAATACCTAAATTAATCAGAAAATAAACTGTCAAAAACACAAAATTTGCTTTTATACACATTAAAAATATAAAACTGAACATTTAATGTCATTTCTTAAGGTCATTTCTTAAGGGTATCCTTTGGGGGATATTTTTCTTCTTGTGGTCTGGACAAGCTAACACATCTTAACATGTATATATAGAGAAGTTTTAACGTGGAATTATTTTGGTCTCTGTTTCAGCCAAAGTCCTAATATAAGTAAGTGCAACTACTCTGACATTCAAAAATATAATCCCATATCACTTACGCAGAATTAGCAAAGAAAGTAGCTAAAAAAGCTGGTTGTGAGAATGACCCCTCAAACCCACTATAAAGTATAAAAAGGTTAAAATCGAAGAGCAAAAGGAATTGGAAATTAGGGGGAGAATTTCTTTAGAGACAATTGTAATTGTGCTGAGTCTTCATCCACCCCCATTTTGACAATGGAATGGGAGGATGGTATGGTCTTCTAACCTCAGGCCTAACTATAAGGACTTTGAGAAAGACCATAAGACCATTCAGGGAGCTTGAAGTGTGTCCTCTGAAGTTTGAGTGACAGAGCAGACTGGTATGTCTGATGCGACTGAGTGATCTAAAGGACACGAGTTTGACCAGAGCAGCAGAGTAGAAGCCATGGTTTGAAAAACAGTACCATTCCTATGGACAGAGAGTCTCAGATGTGCATTTTTCTTTCATACACTAAATGCGGGTCAAGCAGTGGCAAAGTCATTTTAGATCCTGTAAAAGAGAGCTTCCTGGAGGGGAAACAAAAAACAAAAACAAAACAGCAGCAGAAAGCTACTGCAGGAACTGCTAGAATTCTCAGGGAATGACAACTGACTCCTAGGTGATCATGACCGAAGATACATTCATCCACATCAATGAAACTCATGAATAAGATCCAGTGGGACAATGTGAAATGGAGAGATGTCTTCAAAGAACCCAAACACCATGAGATCTGCCATGGTCAAAGTAAACCTTTGACATGTCAAAGTCATTCAAGAAAGATCCCTTCTACCTCTTCTTCACCCCTCCCCCACCAATTAACTCTAGAGAGGTCAGCCCAGTGATCAAGGGAAAGGAGTAAAGCACAAGGCAGGGAAACAGAGAATGAGGTAACCATGTCCCTTAACCCTAGTGCATTTGACGAGACCTATTTTTCAACTTGGATTCTTGGTAATTAAAATTGTCTGGAAGAGTTTGTATTACTGAGAGTGACCAAAATGTCAGGAGCCAATGCTACATTTCATTTGGAAGCAGGAAAACATTCCAATGGCACTCAAATTTAGGACCGTCTTGAAACTTCATTTTCAGCATTCAAAAATGGTAAACATCGGTAGTGGGACAATTTTCAGGTCATTTAATCAAATTTCTCTACTTCAGAATTCTTTATTCTGTTGAAGGGCTCCTATTTCAAGAACAAACATTTTATGGTTTCTTAAGTTATAAATCGAGATATTTTATAACACAAGGAATTATATACCATAAAATTATGAAAAAAACTCTGGTCAACTAAAAAGAATTATTTTAAGCTATCTCAATTATGACTCATGCAAAGAATTTAAGATGCAGAACTTTACAAAAAAATTTTCATTGTTCTTAGGGTTGGTTTTTTTTTTTTTTTCAGCATCTGTCTGAACATGCAAGAACAAAATCCCCTTGATTTTTTTGCACTTTATGAAAATTCTCCTTGAGTCTAGAAATGTAAACCTTGGAGATTGGATCATTATCACTTTAAGCCCCCAGTTTGCTATAGAAGTGAGGATGAGTCTTAAGTCTTATAATACAACTTACTATGAAATTATCAACATCCCAGTTTCAAGAAACTTCAATCACCATCAGGACTAGAAGTTACCCACATATTGAACACTCAGAAGACCATAAGAAGGTCTGTGATCATTCTCTCTATCCCTGTTGAGCAAGCATCTACTGCTAAATGAGGGAATAGGTGGAATACAGGGACACGGCAGATGGATACTAAAGAGAACTGTGTATAGCATGTTCCTCTTTATTCAACATCTGTCATTCATCTTGTAAAGAGATAAAACTGGTTTCATTCTACATTTTAAAAGACAAACGTGCGTTTTCAAGTATGAATGCTACTATGTCTAGAATTGGTACAGTCCTTGTTTATATGCTAGACTATAATATCTACAAGACAAAAAGTACTGACCCTCTTTAAGCATCCAAAGATATGGAAGACTGATCTTGCTAGATGTGAATAATCAACTAAAAGATAATCCAAACTGAAAAAAATAATAGGAGATAAGAGTAGGTAGGTAAAATGTGGCCCAATCATAGAGATACTGACTTCCACCTCTGGTCATCTAGTCATGACAGTGACAGGATCTAGATTTTCCCACCTGCTCTACTTGCAAAAAGAAAAAAAAAAAAAGCAGAGAAAATATACGAAACCCTTTTCAGCCTTCAGACTATAGGACAGTGATCACTGAGAGAAGGTAAACAGGGTAAGGTGCACAGGTGACCCAGCTCCCTCCTGTCTGAGTGTAGAAAGCTGTCCAGTGTGGCTGAGAGAGGGACCTGAATAGAGCCTGACCATCTCCCTGAGAAGAAGACACAGAGCTGAAAATCATACCAACTCGAATTAGCAGGGCAGAGTTCATAGAGGGGAGGTACACGCCAAGGAAGCTCAGAAGTCTAAAGAGGGCTCCCTGGCTTCTTTGAGTCCGGAATACATGCAAGGAAACTACTGAAGCCAGACAATGAACCACCTAAAGGAGGAGGAATCATTCCCAGAGCTCACATAGACCTAGGAGCAGTTGCTACTCCCACCAGCCAGAGTAGAAAGACCTCGTGATACAAGGAGCCTTGAGGAGAATGGAGAAAGGTATTGCCTTAGTAGTGGTGCCAAATTAGACACAGACTACAGGCTACTCTGGACCTGCCTAAGAATGCTTAAAAGCAAGTCTCAAAAGGATCGAACTGATGCCAACCAACTTAATTGCACCCCAGAGCAACACCCAGAAATAGTTAAAGTACCAAAAAAAAAAAAAATCTAGCACCCGACATTGTAAAGTTCACAATATTTGGCACTTAATCAAAAATCATCAAGCATGCAGACAATATGACTATGACCTGAAACCAGAGGGGGAAAAAAGGAATCTTAAGCATCATTGGGATAGTGTATATTTTCCCCCCAAAGTGGAAAGTGTGGGGGGTTCAGGAATGGGAAAGAAAACAATTATAATGAAAAACATAGAAGATGAAAAAAAAACCACCCACAGTTATCAGGCATTTAGAAATGAGCTAATATCCCGCTTAAAAGCTGCTGCTCTTAAATAAGGAAGAGATGAGATGTTTTAAATGTATGAGCCATTGGGTTTGCACTGTGTACTGCATATGGCCAAGCATGAAGAAAAAGTTTAAAAGCTCCATTGTTTTCTAATTAATGTAGCTGAGAAAAGAATGTTATCATAAACCAACAAAGGAACGGTAGAAGATAAGATCGGCCTTGGAGATGTTGAGTGTGAGGTCATTGTGGGGCACATCCAGTTGAAGCCAGGCCATATGGGACTAGAAAAGGGTGGAAAAGGCAGAGTAGATGGTGCCAAGTGATCTGCCACCAGCTCTTACTGCTTTCAGAGAATTCGAGGCCTCAAGGCATGTGGCTTTGTTGCTATCCTATACGCTGTTGAGTCACCTACATTAAATCCAAAGAGGAAACCCTATTCAATAGCTTACCTTTATGGAAAAACTAGACTTGTTTCTGAACAATCTGAAATCTCACAGGGAATTCCCCCTAAAACTGGGCTTCCAGAAAAGCCTAGAGCCCAAAGCCTTGCATCCTTCACCCCAGCCCGTGGAACCTTGCAGTGCCCCTCGCTCCTCTGCTCCAGGCCCTCATCTGTACCTCGCCTGTATACTCATGCAGCACGGGCCCTCCGAGTGGGCGCTCTATAGCCCAGCTCCAGGCACGCTCCGTCCTGCCTCATGGCTTACTTCCTTCTCAACCTGTGTCTTAGTAATTTTCCAATAAGCTGATTAGCTCCCAGGTGTGTATCTCATGCTCTAACCTAGCGCCCCATAACCCTGACTAGAAGAATACCAAACCAGTGAATTGGCATTTACTTTCTGAACCACAGTCTCACTGGCTACATTGTGTCCAACTTGACCTAATAGGTAAATCCAAAAGAAAAACAGTCAGTAATTTCCCCTAAATGTCAGAGGCAGTTTACTTTAGTCACTGTGCTCATTCTGTCAGTGCTGTAGAAAAAGAAAGAGCTATAAAGTCCAAAGCTTAGTGTTCCTGTCACAATGCTTGTTATAAAGAACACGTACATGGTCTCTCAGTGATTATCAGCCTGGAATCAGAACCATAGACTGCATGGATTTAGTTTCCACTGTAATCTTATTAATTTTGTTTTGTGCATATTTTAAGTTTTTACTCTGAGGAGGTAACTACAGGCTTCAAGGTCCCAAAACCACCCAAGAAAGTTTAAGAAACTGAGATTATTTGTGGGGTTTAATAAATTTTGGACATTAACCCCTTATCAAATGTATCATTTGATATCATTTGATATTTAATATCGTATCTTCTTCCACATAGTATGATGCTTTTTCATCTTGAAGGTTTCCTTGACTGTGCAAGAGCTTTTTATTTTGATGTAGTCTCAAATAGTTTATTTTCACTCTTATTTCCCTTACTTAGGGAGACATACCTAGAAAAATGTTGCTCAGGCTGATGTCACATAAATTATTGCCATGTTTTCTTCCAGGAGTTTTAAGGTTTCAGGTCTTACATTTAGGTCTTCAATCCATTTTAAATTTATTTTTGTGTTTGGTGTGAGAAAGTGGTTCAGTTTCATTCTTTGCATGTAGCTATCAAAAGCAAATAACTGACTCAAAAATGGTAAAGAGATCTTAAGACATTTTTCCAAAGACCTACAGATAACCAATAGACACACAAAAAGATGCTCAACATCACTAATCATCAGGGAAATCCAAATCAAAACCACAATGAGATTACATCTGTCAGAATGGCTAGAATCAAAAAGACAAGAAATGACAAGTGTTGGTGAGGATGTCGAAAAATGGGACACTCGTGCACTGTTGGTGGGAAGGTGAATTGGCACAGCCACAAAGAAAACAAAAACATCAATTCAAAAGTATATGTATCCCTATGTTTATTGCAGCATTTACCATAGCCAAGATATGGAAGCCACCCGAGTGTCCGTCAATAAATGAATGGATAAAGCAGAAGTGACGTGTGTATGTGTGTGGTGTGTATATGCACATATGTGTACATGTGTGTATGTGTATGTATATGTATACACCAAGGGAATATTAGTACTAAGAAAACTTGCTATTGGCAGCAACATGAATGGACCTAAAGGGTATTACGCTAAAGGAAAGAAGTCAGAGAAAGACAAATACTGTATGATTCCACTTATATGTGGAATCCGAAGAAAACAAATGAACAAAGTAATAAACAAAAAAACAGTCTCTAAAACACGGAGAACAAAATGGTGGCTGCCAGAGGGGAGGTAAGGGAGGAATAAATGCAACGGATAAAGGAGATTAAAGGTACAAACCTCCGGTCGTAAAATGAGTAAGTCACGGACATGAGAAGTACAGCATGAGAGAATCTAGTCAGTACTGCAGTAAAAACAGCTGTCTCGTTATAGAACTCTATTCTCGGATGAACATATCTGAGGTATGGACCATCTACCGAAGGCCTGAGTTCGTGAGAATAACGGAGACTATCAAGATGTGAAGGCATAGCCCTGGGTAGCTCACACCGACTCTGGGAGAGTAAGCCACACACGTGAAACCCACATAAAAGCCGGACAGAAGTCTCTTTCCAAATTCCCCTGTTGTATTTTCCTCCCAGATCTAGTGATATTTGTCGTTACCTCAACCGTTCCTACTTATCTGTTATTCCTCGTCTGTCTCCCCACCAGAAAGGACATCAGTCTTACTCACCAAATCTCCAGACCTAGATCAGTGCCTGGCTCAGAAAAGTTAATAAATATGGAATGGATATATACATGAACAACAGATGAACAGGAAGATGAGAGCGACTCTAAGACTAAGCTGGATATCAACTGAGGATTTTTTTATGTAGTACCTCATCAAAACCGAGTAATTCTTGATCTCATTTTTTTTCTCTTCCTGAAAAGCCCACGGCGAGAGATGCCACTTAGAGAGAAGCCTCGCCCAGTCTTTCTCATCCAGGGAATTCCCTTCACCCCAACCGCATGCTGCATTCCCAGTCTTCCTCCTCTGTCCTCCTGGAGCCAGAATACACCTTCGCTCACCCTGCACGAGTGACCCACCTCACTGGGCAGCTGCTGGAAATGTCATTCTCCCCAGCAGTAGTGGTGCCCAGAACTTCTGGTGAACAAAATTCCACATCCTGCTATACAGACATGAAAAGTTCAGTTAATAGTGCAATACTGAAAAGCGCAGAGCAGTTCAAAGGAGGGAAGGACCAGAAGCTGTCAAGAAAAACTTCACGGCAGGCTTGTGCCTCGAGCTGGTGCTTGAGGGATTAGGTTGCAAGGCGTTTGCACCATGCCCTGACCCGGGACAGGGCCCCATGCAGTACAGATCAGCATTTGTAGCACTCAGGGGCCGACATGCAGAGCTGCTCAAGAAGGGAATTGGAGCTACTATTTAAACAGGCCCAGAAGGATCCTCAGCACTGTAGGTCCATTCACAGCTTTAGTTCAAATAAAACTGCACTCCGAGTTCTCTGAGTAAACTTCATCACCTCTCAAACACTTATCCCTTCAGCAAACCGTTGCATATTCCCTGATTTATGAAATCTTTAGAAGGTGCTAAAGGGCCTGGAGGAGGATATTCGGTTGCAAATTCCTCAGTGCCTCCCTGCTCTGGGACTCTGTAACAACAGGAATGCTAATATTTGGCATTTGAATAGGACTTTCCATACAAGGAACCCAGAAACCCTTCACACGTATTATAATTCTTCATTAGAATTTTGCATTTTAAAAATGGTTAAGGTCTCTTGCCCCTCTACCATCCGCCCGGATCCTGGTCCCCTAGTACCCACCTTCATAGCTTTACAGGATCTGAGCCTACAATCCTACAGTCACTCCGATTTCCAGTGGGCCGTGTTTCAAACAACAGCGTATTCTCTGGGATGGGTACCATCGCAAACTGATGGAGTACTTTGTCAGACCCAGGCCGGTCTCTTAAAAAGTAGACAAGAAGGTCCTAAAGAGATGGAAATAAAGTGAATAAATTTAGATTGCAGGTGGAGAATGGGGGGAGAAAAGAAGAGGATGAAAGTTCCAGACCATCACAAGGGGCGAGTAGGAGACTGATGAGCAAGAGGTTAGCTAAATCAAGCCAGTGCAAGCGATGGGATGACCAAAGAGAAAGAGGGTCCCTGAACTCAGAGAACTTACTGGACACAGGTGTCAGCAGAACCAACTTCACTGCTCAGAGCAGCTGTCCGAGAAGGGATGGAGACAGAAGTTGCCCTAGAATTTACTTTAATGATACTCTTAGAAAATACGAGTTTTTAGCTATAAATGAGACCCCAAAAAATTAACCCTAATTCTTCGATCTCAAAACTCTGCTAAACATACAGTAGAAAATACAGCAAGTTTCTATTCTTTTTATCAATTCTTCCATAACCTTGGAAATTATTTCCACGAAGAGCTCTCATAAGCCCTCTCTCCAGTTTCTAATCCTGTCTTCCCTCCTGTTGGAAGCCGATTAGCATCTCTTCTTTCAGCTCAAAGCAACTCAGACCTGTTTCTAGCCTCTTCTGTGGTGTCAGCTCTGTCCCTCCCACCACCTCCAGCCCCAGCATGGATGCCCATGGCTCTCCTCCTCTTCCCCTCAGAGAAGCAGCTGGTAGCCCACATAAATTCACCATTTCTCTGCTCTTCTCTATCAGCAACTGAGTCAAATGCTGCTGAAATTCATCATTCTCCCAAATGTGTGTGCTTAATTTTTAATTCCTAAAATCTGCCTCTCAAATACGGTCTGCATTTCTGCCATATAATCTGTATCTTTCTCAATTTAGTAAGGTGAGGTAGATACATTCTGTACAGAGAAATGTATTCCAGTGATTATTTCCCTACCACATTACTCTCATTTGCAGTTGCTTTTACTTGGAATAAAAGAAATACCCTACATTCTATATTTTTCACTCCACAACGTGTGCCCCAACTCTGGGCATCTTCTTTTGAAAAGAACCTTGGTTCTTCTTTCCAGACTTTTAGTTCTATGTATTCAATGTTTTCATGAAAATATAAACAAAAACTACAGCTTCTTTCCACAACTGGATATTTTCAATCAAGTCACTTGCCTCAAACAGGGAACCCAGAATAATCAAACATGTGTTTGGCTCCCTTTCAAAAGAAACACTGCTTTCCTGTTCCTCTCACTGCCAGTCCCTCAGCCAAGCACTGATCCCTGGGGATCTGTGAAGTTTCCACATCTCACTCATTTTAGAGCTTAAGAGAAGGCATCTTTCTAAGCTAACCAGCACTAACTGATGAGTTTAGGCAAAGTGCTGTCACTTCTTCATTAGGCTTATTCTCCAGGCCTGGAATCTTTGCTCCCTTTCAGCCATCTTCATACTTTTCTGCCTTGGATACACAAGCTAGTAGAATAATATGATAACCTCTGTGAAATAAAATGAACTTTTCTCCCACCAATAAATCTCCTTGTCTTACCGAGAGACATTCTGTCACTAAAACTAAAGATTCTTTCCTTAGAAATCTGTCAAATTAATTTTGCCATCCTGGATAGTGGAAGGAGCATTCAACTCAGCCATAACACCTTGGTCCTATTCCAAAATTTGCCTTAAATTATGCAATTCTCCAAATTCCAGTGGGCCTAAATTTCCTCATTTGTAAAAATGAGCAAGGCAAGCCACATGATTCCCACAGTCTTGGCAAACTTGGTTACCCGCTTATTGAAAACCTACCGTAGCCAGGCACTGTGTTAGGCATTGGGTATATCAAATGCCATGGCCTCCAGGAGCCCACATAGCAATGGAGATGAAAATAGACACAATATCCACAGGGAAAAGGAGACGTTCATAGCAGTTTGAACTTTTCCTGTGAATGGGAGCAGGGGTGGTACAAAAGGGAGGGCACCTGGACACACTTGTAGGATAAGCAGGAGTCTGCCAAACCAAAATGGCGGGATGAAGGGCTGTGCAGGGGAGAATTCTAAACCTAGACAGGAGCAACAGGATAATCCATTGGTACTTTCTTAGCCTTTCTGAAAGCACGGATACATGAAAAGGAATGGCATTTGGGAGACAAGAGAGACCTCTGGATTAGCTGGGACTCGGCGCACGGTGAAGAACGGCACAGGTGAGCCAAAAAGAGAACCTGTGGCAACACTAAGAGGAATCCTAGGTGTATCAGGATTCGGGCTTTTTCCTGGGCAATGGGAAGCAGCAAAGGTTTTTTAATCGGGGGATCACGTTGGCAGCAGAGTGGGGATGGACAGATGGCAGCAAGGCTGGCAACGCCAAGAGCATCGAAATACTCCCGCAAGAATCTAAGCAGGAGAGGAGGAGGACACAAAGTGAGGGAGTGTTCTAGAGGTGGAACCAGATAGGACAGATATTTCCGAAGTATAATTCACTGACCTTACTGACCAATAAATGGGGGTAGAGAGTGAGAGGAAGGAACTGGGAGGCTATTTGGATGCCAGTTCCTCTCATTAAGATGGCACATGCAGGAGGAGGAGCAGTTCTGAGAGACCAGATGTTCATCTGGGGACAGGAAGTGAGTGCATAAAGCTTCTGAAGAACATGCACGTAGAGCGAGCCACTAGGTAGCTGTGCAGTCAGGTCCAGAGTTTGGGAAACAGGTCAACACTTGAAGATTGATACGGACACTGGTAATAGCATACAAAAGGTAGAAGTGTGTTGACTTCGTTTCTTCTCCCCTTAATGTTTTTCTTACATTCCCTGAACAGAACTGTTAGAATTAGGGGCTCCAGAAATGCTTTTGGATTGACTGAATCAGTAGTCATTGTGTTCCTACTTCTCAGAAAACTCAGAGGATGGAAGGCTGCTTTCCCTTGCAATCTGGTACCTTCTGAGGAAGGTACTGGGGAAGTAATTCTTTTCCAAGTTCACCCTCATTAAAGATCCTTAAGCAAAGCATCTTTGTCTAATGCCACACCCTGAGACCATTTTCCTAGGATCCTTAAAGAAAAATATCCATAGTTAAGAGTTTAGTGGATGGAGAAATATTACAGATCTGAAGGTAGATTCAAAAAAAATACCAATGAATGTAATATCTGAAAGTGGAGAATCATCTTTCCACTCAAATACCCAACTATGCATTAAGATTGCTGTCATTTAAATTGGGCAACATAGAAAAAAAAAAGTAAAATTCCTAGAAACCTATAACCTCCCAAAACTTAATCAGGAAGAAATGGAAAATTGGCCTGATGATTCACAGACCTAAACCCCTGGGGCAAATTAAAAAAAAATTAAAAAAAAAAGAAAAGAAATGGAAAATTGGAACAGATCAATTACCAGCAATGAAATTGAATCAGTAAGCCAAAATAAAAAATAATAATAATAAATTTAAAAAAAAAAGCACCCAACATGCAGAAGTCCAGGACCAGATGGCTTCACAGGTGAAGTCTACTAAATATTTAAAGAAGAGTTAACACCTCTTCTTTTCAAGCTATTCAGAAACAAACAAAACCAAAAAACAACAACAACAACAACAAAAATAGAGGAAGGAAAGCTTCTAAATTCATTCTACAGGATCAGCATGACCCTGATAACAAAACCAGATAGAGAAACTCCAAAAAAGGACATACAGGCCAATATTTCCAAGGAGCATAGATGCAAAATCCTCAACAGCGACAAAAATCTTCAACAAGATATTAGCACATAGAATCCAACAATACATTAAAAAAAAACTCATTCACCACAATCAACTGGGATTTATTCACAAAATGAAAGAATGTTTCAATATTTGCAAATCGACCTGATACATCACATTAACAAAAGAAAGGGGAAAAATATGATCATTTTAATAAATGCAAAAAAAAAGAAAAAGGCATTTGACAAAGTACAACATCCATTCATGATAAAAGCCCTCAGGTAGGTTTAGAAGAAGCATCCCTCAACATAATAATGGCCATGTAGGGAAAAACCCCTAGAGAAACTTAATGGGGAAACACTGAGAGCTTTCCCCCCACTACGGTCAGGAATAAGACAAGGCTGTCTACTCTCCTCACTTTCATTCAACATAGTACTGAAGTCCTAACCAGAGCAATCAGACCAGAAAAAGAAATAAAAGGCCTCCAAATTACTAAGGAAGAATAAAACTCTCACTATTTGCAGATGACATGGTACTATATACAAAAAAAAAAAAAAAACAAAAACAAAACCCTCAAGGACCCCATGAACAAACGACCGGAACTGATAAAGGAATTCAATAAAGTTCCAGGATACAAAAATTAATAAATAGGAATCTGTTGCATTACTATACACTAATAATAAAGAAGAGAAATTTAAAAAACAATCTCATTTACAACTGCAGCAAAAAAATCATAAAATACTGAAGAATAAACTTAACCAAGGAAGTGAGAGCTCTGTACTCTGAAACCTATAAAACACTGATGAAAGTAATTGAAGACAACACAAATGCAAAGATATTGCATGCTTATGGATTAGAGCAAATATTGTTCAAATGTCCATACTCCCCAAAGCAGTATACAGATTTAATGTAATCCCTTTACATTTAATGAAAAAACATCAACAGCATTTTTCCATAGAACATCATCCTAAAATCTGTAGAGAACCACGAGAGACCCTGGACAACCAGGCAATCTTGAAAATGAAGAACTAGAGATATCATAATCCCAGATTACAAGATATACTACAAAGCTGAGGTAATCAGAACAGTATGGTACTGGCACAAAAACAGACACATAGATGGACAGAACAGAGAGCCCAGAAATAAACCCACAATTATATGGTCAATTAAACTTTAAGGAGAGGCAAGAATATGCAATGGGAAAAGTCTTCTCAACAATGCTTTGGGAAAATTGGACAGCTACATGCGAAAGAATAAAACTGGACCACTTTCTCATATAGTATACAAAAATAAATTCAAAATGGATTACAGACCTAAATGTGAGACTAGAAGAGAACAGAGCAATAATTTCTTGACATCAGTCATAGTAACATTTTTCTAGGTCTCTTGAGGCAAGGAAACAAAAGCAAAAATGAAAAGTTTCTGCACAAAGGAAATAGTCAACAGAACTAAAAGACAACCTATTAAATAGGAGAAGATAATTTGCAAATGACCTATTGAATAAAGGGTTCATATCCAAAATATATAAAGAACTTACACAAGACACCACAAAACAATCCAATTAAAAATGGGCAAAAAGACATCAACAGACATTTGTCCAAAAAAGACATACAAATGGCCACCAGACACTGAATATTATTCAGCCCTGAAAAAGAATGAAATCTTGGCACTTGCAACAACATGGATGGAACTAAGAGTATAATGCGAAGTGAAATAAGTCGCAAAAAGACAAAAACTGTATGATTTTACTCATCTGTGGAATTTAAGGAACAAAACAAAACAAAACAAGACAACCCAAAGAATAGACTCAACTCTGGAGAACAAACTGGTGGTTACTAGAGGGGAGGTGGATGGTGGGGCGGGG
>LNAC01000040.1:188741-281028 GCA_002007465.1 Ailurus styani
GGGTGGGGGGGTGAGGTTGGGGAGATGGTGAAACAGGTGAAGGGGATTGAGATTGTACTTATGATGAGCACTGAGTAATGTATAGAATTGTTGCATCACTATATCATATACCTGAAACTAATATAACATTCTGTTAACTATACTGGAATTAAAAAAATTTTTTAAAAGAAAAACTTTTAGAAAAGTATCATTTACTATAAACACACAGGACAAGTATTGAAGAAGGTGCCATGTTTTCCAGCCTCAGTGGGAGAGATGACAGGTGATAGAGTCCCAGAGAGCAAACGGCAAGACAGATTTCCAGCTTATCCATCCCTTTAAGGTGGCAAAATGTAAGGCTGAAGATAGAGTGATAAGGAACACAGATAACACAAAACTTCAAATCCCCCAGTTTATGCTTAGAAAAGGATGGCACCTTGTAATTCAAAACACCCTTAGAACTGCCATAATTTAGATGAGAAAAAATACATTTTTTAAAAGATTTTATTTATGTGACAGAGCAAGAGAGCACAAGTTTGGGGGGGGCCGGGGAGACAGAGGGAGAGAAAGAAGCAGGCTCCCCGCTAAGCAGAGAGCCCGGTGCAGGGCTCTATCCCAGGACACTGGGATCATGACCTGACCCAAAGGCAGATGCTTAACCCACGGAGCCACCCAGGTGCCCAGAGAAAAATACATTTCTATCCAGACTCTATCTGCTGGTAGTTGAAGTTGAAGCCATGAAGGCAAATGTTCTCCAAAGAATATTTATATAGAGTGAGAAGGAAAATGGGTCGAGGCCAGAACCAAATAAAACACAAAGATTGGCTAGTAAATGGTTTTAGGTAGCAGACCATTTGATAATCTGATTATAGCTATAGACCCCCTCCAAAAAAAAATATTCACACAAATTTTAAGCATGGAACTTAAAGAGATATACTGTCTCCATGATTCAAGGATTTGAAGTCAAGAAGGGGGAAGGAGCACCTGGGTGGCTCAGTGGGTTAAAGCCTCTGCCTTTGGCTCAGGTCATGATCTCGGGGTCCTGGGATCAAGCCCCACGTCGGGCTCTCTGCTCAGTGGGGAGCCTGCTTCCTCCTCTCTCTCTGCCTGCTTGTGATCTGATCTCTCTCTCTCTGTGTCAAATAAATAAAATCTTTAAAAAAAAAAAAGAAGGGGGGAAAAGGACACAAATAACCAATTTCCATTTAGGTACTATAAATCATAATCTTTACAAGAATGCAAACAGTCAGTAAACGAGACCCTCGTGGTTTTTTGTTTTGTTTTCCTGCCATGAAGAAGCCACTGCAGTGTTTCTTGAATGGCGAGACCCTGAGAATTGGAAAAGGGAACCAAATGTCATGTGTCTGTTATACTTCAATAAAAAAAAGTGTATATACATGCCTTACATGAGATTCCAAACATATACAATTCCATTAAATGGAACACTGCAAATCAAAAATGAACTACCAATACATGTGATTCACAAAACATTCTACTACGTTAAAGGAGGGAGGCACAGAACAGCACACACTGTAGGATTCCATTTATAGGACCGGTGCCGAAAAGGCACATTCATAGAGATAGAGAGCAGATCTGTAGGTGCCTAGAACCGGGAGGAGGAGTGGGTTCTTCCTACACACAGACACGAGGGAACTTTCGGATGTGAGAGAAATGTTCTAAACTGGATTGTGATGATGGGTGAACAATCCTACAAATTTACTTAGAGTTATTCAATTGTATACTTATAACGGGTGAAAATTTTGTTTGTAAAATACCTCAATTAAGCTATTTAAAAAAAAAGGATAACTCTGAAAGCAAGTGAGCACCTCAGGATTATAAAATGTGGCATTGATGTTTCATAGGCATTGTTTCAGCATATTTGAAATTTATACTATAAAATTCTTCTGTATCAAATTATGGACAGATTGGTTCTTTTCTTTTTTTTCTTTTTTTTTTTTTGAAGATTTTATTTATTTATTTGACACAGAGAGAGAGATTACCAGTAGGCAGAGATGCAGGCAGAGAGAGGAGAGAGGAGGAAGCAGGCTCCCTGCTGAGCAGAGAGCCCGATGCGGGCCTCGATCCCAGGACACTGAGATCATGACCTGAGCTGAAGGCAGAGGCTTTAACCCACTGAGCCACCCAGGTGCCAGATTGGTTCTTTTCAAGGAGTCGTATTAACCCACTGAATTGCCTTTATAGTTCTAAAGCTTAGTCGAATAACTATCTTCCATTAACCACTCTAGAAATCATTATACTAGCTTCCAGTGGCCAGGAGGGAATGGAAGACCAGGTGGGGTTGTTCCCCTCGACAGGTATTCCAGGAGATGGTTCCATTGTGCTACTGTCCCCGAGACGCAGTGGTTTGGCTTAACATGAATAACTGCTTTTGTCCTTAGTAAGTATTGCTTAAGTAGAACCATCACCATTATGCCATTAGGTTGAATTTTAAGACTTACGCTTGTTTTGCTGGCTTTTAGTACCTTTATATTTGACTTTCTTGGGAACTAACCACAGACCATTAGTGAAAACAATACAGAGGCCTGGAGAGCCAAACAGAAAGTCTCAGCAAAAATAGTTGAGGGGGTTCTTATCAGCGTTTCCCCAGAATTTTGCCCTGAATTTCTCTAATACAATGACACACATACCTATTTTTAAAAATCATTAAAAAGGAAAAATGTCTGGAAGTATTTCTGCAGGAATCCTCAGAACTCTCCCCCTCTTCTCCCCTCCCTGCTCCACGAGAAGACACCGCACTAGAGGCACATGGCAAGATATCAAAACGGTACTATTTAAAAAAACAAACAAAAAGCAGTTCTATTGTCTACAAGGAAAGAAGAAAGATCGGGTATCTTTTTTTTTTTTAAGATTTTATTTATTTATTTGACAGAGAGAGAGAGAGAGAGAGAGAGAGAGATCACAAGTAGGCAGAGAGGCAGGCAGAGAGAGAGGAGGAAGCAGGCTCCCCGCCGAGCAGAGAGCCCGATGCGGGTCTTGATCCCAGGACCCTGAGATCATGACCTGAGCCGAAGGCAGAGGCTTTAACCCACTGAGCCACCCAGGTGCCCCAGATCAGGTATCTTTTTAAATTTTAAGTATACCGGAAATCTATTCTACCACTACCTTCAAGACTGAGGAGTACAGTGGGGAAAGATGGTAGGGACACTGGTGATGGGGAAGGCTGTCTCTGGAAGATTCTGACTTAAACTTCATGTGAGAGAGGGTAGATAGGAGGACAGATAGGGGTGAAGAGTAGCAAGTGTCCTTTGAAAAATCAGCCCAGATTAGTTTGCCTGTAGGAGGTAGGGATTTCCTCCTTAATATTCCCGTCTCACTTTGAATATAACTCAATTTTGGTGTTTATCATAATGTATTGTTGTCTGTCTCCCAAACTAGATGGAAGGCCTCAAAGATTCAACTCTATCTAACACAGTGCTCTATCCAAAGTTCCTGGCATGCTGCCTTTCACAGGGTAGGTGTTCAGTGGAGATCTAGAGAACTAACGTATCTAATAAAATGATAAAAAGCTATCACGGAAGTATTGTAAAAGTAATTACGGAGTAAAATTAATTTATTGGAACAATTACATTGATTAACAACACATTGCACCTAGAGAGAGCGTGTTCTCATTTTTCTTGTTTGGGGAGTTTATAAGACTGTGTACTCAAGAGCCACGTATTTATTTTTGTAAGCCAGTTGTTTATGTTCCGGCGCAGCATACTGTATGCCTTTAGCAGCAAAAAAGTCATGTTATCACTAGAAGTTTGTCTAATTAATGCCATGTCAAAGAAACTTCCAAGCATGCCTTAGTAATGCTTACATAAAGTTTCTCCCTGGTCTTTTTATTAGGTCAAGTCCAGATCAAAGCCTTGCTGCACATTGTGCTTCTAATTCTTTGTACTCTTCCTTTTATCTAGAACAGTTGCCACTGGTTTTGCAAGCAGTCAACCTGTTATAGTGAGGTCAATATTTGTCCAAACTGTTCAACAGTTTCTCTTTGGGGAAGTATTAGAGGTACCTTATCAATACTGTTAGATATTTAGATCTGACAGAAGCAATGTGCTTTTGGAAAAAGTCTAATAAAGTGTATTAGTGTATTATTAATTATGTGATAAACCAAGTCTATGAGACCATCTCTTAACTCAGGATCATGATTTGCACAGGAAAGTGGAACTCTGATGATGAATGGATCATTGGTAAGAGAAGAAATGGAAGTTTCTCTCTTTTCTTCAAACACGTTTATGAAGTTAGTTTCTATTACACTTAATGTATATTAAAGACGAATCTATTGATTAAATAAGTTACCCCTTGTTATTTCATCACTGTGAAACAACAGAAAAGCCAGACCTAAAATCAACTGACATAGATCTGCCAATGAATACCTAGCAGGGGAAATGGCTGCATTCCAGGGACTGCCATTTGGTGACACTTCACTGAAAAACAGAGATAAGGAACAAAAGAAATTATTGTGAACTTGCTTTATCCTGGATAGTTAAAGAGGATGTTTACTTCCACTCACCTTAATGACCACATATCAGAAGTTCAATATCTGACCTAAAGTAAACAGACCTTCTTATGATTTATTTCACTGCGTTTCAGTTTTTCATGAAGATTCCAATGAGTCTGAAGCCTGGAAAGATGTGAATGGTCCTCGGCAACGAGGTGGGGGCAGCTCAAATGCTCAAGTAGAAAGATAGCATGGCTCCTTGTTCAAACACATTTTTCCTAAGTAATCCACAGTGGCAGCGGGAGAGAAAATGGTGCCCCTTAGGAAATAAGGACTTGGCTAAAGTTAAACCAGCTTTAATAAAGAGCCTAAGAGAGAGAAACTCAAAAGAATGCTTGAAAAACAGCCTTAGAGAAACTCAACTAACCCCACCCCACTGTTTGAGGAGAAGCAAAAAGTGCAGAATTACACACTGGGGATTCCCATTACAACTTCGAAAATAAAATGTAGTCATAGGTTGACTATAACCTGAATTGTTTACTTGAATTTTTAAATCCATATTTCAAGGTATATTTATATACTTTTCCTAAATACAGTTTAAGAATTATTTGATATCAAGGAGATATGAAAAATTTATTTTTACCAAACTTTTTACTGAGTAATAGAGGTTTTGACTTCTAAAGATGAACCTAAGTTTATTCTAAACTCAAAATACATTCGCTGAAGTAAAACTGAATTTTGCCCATGGTCAAATTATTTCCACACCCCTTGAGAACAATTTGGGGTCTAACACACAGATCTGAAGAACCACCCAGAGGTTTGTCCCCTATTCATGGTGGAACCTGGGGCAACCGCTTAACTTTTCTTAGACTAGTTCTTAGACCTCATCTGTAAGGTTTTCTTAGACTTCATCTGTAAGAAGAGGAGAATAGAAAGTGCCCCTTGAGGGGTCACTATAAAGATAATAAGCGATAACATATTTATCGTATCTGGCACATAGATACACAGTGAGTATCACATTCCTTTCTTCTTCTTGTAACATTGTAAATAATACTTTTTAATATCTATAATGGGTTTTTATGGGCCCAAGATTTTACTGGTATTATAGGAGACAGTGGACAAAGAAAGCACCTATCTTCAAAGGGCTTAAACTTCTATGTAGGTGAGGAGTTTTACTTAAACTTCTATGTAGGTGAGGAGTTTTACTTAAACTTCTATGTAGGTGAGGCAAGGTTTTACTTTCTCCCTCCTCCCCTACTTCTTTCCATCCCCTCCACACCCTTTCAGAGGAGGGGGACTTACAACCTCTACAAATTGTTATTATGAATCTTGAACAAATGCCAGTATTTGCAAGAGCGAAATTTTTTATTTATAATCATCTACTCTGTAGAATCAGAAACAAGACAAAAGCCAGCCTCTGGAGAATACAGTTAGGTTCTACAACACAGAATCAGAAGGGGCCTTTCTATTTGTACTTGAAAACTGCAACAGTCTGGTACCTTCTAAGAGCATTGGCTCTGAAAGAACTAGAAAACAGCATAATTAGCATGGCCACTGGGATTCTTAAGATGGCTCCTAGTCATAAGCTACCTAGAGCCATTTTAAGAGCAGAGGACATCAGCTGAAGGCAAGCAGAGTGAGAGAGCAAGACCATGGTATATTCTACTCAACAGACCAGATGGTTCCCCCTGGGAGACTTTAGGAACAAGTGAGTACAAAGGAAATTTTCAGGAAGGGCTTCAGTTCTGCAAAGGACAAGCAGTGGCTGAAACAGGTCACATTTGTAGTAAAAACAGCAAAAGCTGTCTGCCAGGCACATTACATGTCCTTTACTCATGTTAACTCATGTGAACCCAACTACCTTGAGAGCGAGGCACATTATTCCCATCATAGAGATCCAGGCTTGACCAAGGGTACATAGCTAGTAAGTTGCAGAGCTGGCCATAGTAGACAGGCGGCAAGGGTACCACATCAACATTGTTAGCCACGATGCAACACAGTGGAATTGGCTAAGCTTGGGGCTAGAAGTTAAGGGCACAGGCAATACACTTCCAGATCTGTGAAACTGTATGTACAGTGTGAAGCAAAGACGAAAAACTACCATCAAATGTTTATACCATTTACCTCTGAGAGGAGTCTTACAGGTGACTTTTTGATTTCTTCTTTATGTATTTTTTTGGGTATTACCTGACATTACTGTCAAGAAAGATAATGGGTATTAGAAATTATTTTTAAAAGAAATCTTATAATTATTTACCTTACATAGTTCTCTTCTTTGTGACACCTTATAAAGATAATCCCCAAATCTTAATTTTATCATGCCATGAGGGAGGAAACTACAAATTCCACTTGATAGGTCAGGAAATTGGGACAAAGAAAACAAAGACATTATTTACCCAATAGAAAATAAGGTCCTGAGGGGTAAATATTTGGGAGGCAACCATGAGTGTTTGTCAAATATTAGTCATATTTTTAAACTGTGTACCTAAAAAGAAGAGGCAGAAAAAGTGAACTATCTGAAACACTGCAAAGAAACTTAATGCAGATTTCAAAATAAAACCTTAGCTTCATGAGCACTAACCTAAAGATTCTGAGGAATTCTCTGCTTATTGTTGACTGAAGACTTGAGTGAGGCAACAAGTGCTCACATTTTCACTGGGACAGTCCTGGGTTTCAGTGGACTATCAATGCAGATTCTTGAAAAAGAGACTTTGTTCTAGGTTCTCCTATGAAGGCAAACTGTGGGGTGTTGTGAGGGACAGCACCACACCACCGAACACCTAGAGCAGAACTCTCCAGAGGAACATTCTATTTCTGCCCCATCCAGTGCAGTAACCGCTAATTACATGAGTCAATGGAGCACTTGAAATGTGGCGGTGTGACTGAAAAACTGAACTTCAGTTTATTCGATCATGATTAATTCAAAGTTAAATGGCCTTGTGTGACTAGAGGCTCCCGTCTTGAACAGCAAAGATAAATGGCTTCCTCACATATTATCAGTTTGAGGCTGGCTTGTTTCTCTTACTTAAGATACGTATATATTTATAAATATCAATTCTACTATATTAACAGTTCTCATAATTGATATTCTCTCCCTCCCCATTGCCTAAGCTACAAAAATACACCCCTTAAAATATACACTTGGGTGAAATGGACTTGGGTAACTTTCTCCTGTAGAGAAACTAAGTTTATCAGAGACTCAGAAGATTGTCTGTTGCAGGACTCTCATTTAGACTCCTACCGCACAGAAAGATGGGACTTGACCTTAGTCAAGCTTGAACCAGTGTTTTTAAATAACAGCTTTGAGATATAATTCATAAACTTCACCCCTTTCAAGTATACAATTCAGTGGGGTTTAGTATAGTCAGAGTTGTGCAGCCATCACTATCTAATCTTAGAACATTTTTATCAGCTCAAAAAGAAGCCCTAACCCATTAACAGTGGCACCCCCTCTCCCGACTGCCAGCCCCTGGAGGCCCCCGATCTCCTTTTTGTTCTTGGCATTCTCGTCAAACCATCTGAATCTTTGAACAACAAATCTGTACTAAATAAGTTTACTTTTCTTCCTTCTTTTCATGTACTGCTTTCAACCACTTTAAATGTCTACTTTACCCTGAATTTCTCCTTGTCTATCCATACGAGCCCCACTCCTGTGCCTGAGTTCTCTAATCCATCTACATTCAATGTGCTTTCATTCTAACTCCAAGTCTGAGTCCCCAACCATCTCGTCAGAATATGGTAAATGAGGAAACTAGCAGAGGCTCGAGGATCTCGGACTTGAAGAGCCCAGGATTGGTAGGAAGGGTGCAGGTAGAAGAGCGGCTCTCCACTTCGACCCCGTGCACTCTCTGAACCGCGTCTTTGCCATCCCCGCCTCCACGTGGGACCGCTCCAGTTCTCAGCGCCTAGAACCACGCCTGGCGCATAGCACCCATGCCGTGAATCATCGAGGGACGGAAGGAACAAATGTATTCCTCTGTGATATGTGGTTACAGGTTGATCCCTCCTGTAGAGCCACCTGGCCACAGCCTTATTTTCCATTAAAAATTGCCTAATAAATGGCATCCTGGTGCCTGAAAGACTGTATGTGTAATGTGAAAAGAGGTCAACCTGGGGGTATTATTCCTAGATTCCTGTATCTGGTGAATTCTAAATTCTTCTCTTCGGTGAACACCAAACCATGAGGAAGGCTTTCATATAACTACCCAGAAAATAACTGACTTTATATTTTTCTGTTTTTAGGGGGTGGGGGGAAGAGGTAAACACTTTAATTTATAACTCACATTAGTGTTTCTGTCAATGTTTCTTAGGCACCTTTTTCCCGGTTTACTCCTGGACCGGTCTTAGCCTGTGTGTGCAGAGGATTTGAGGGTCTTCTGCGATATTCTTAATCACGTGTACACAGAATCACGTGTAGACAGGTGAGGGGAAGGAAGAGGTGTGCTAAGGAGTAAGCGGCAAGTCTCCACACAAACCTTTCTTTCAGTTCCAGTACGAAAATGGAGATAAAAAGCCCCACTGCAGACATACTGTACTCAGCAGGAGCCAAGGGCTACCTTCAGGATTGGCAGTTCCAAAGGCATCAACAGGAATCCTTTTGGTAATTACCAGTTGGGAAATGTCATCCCATTGATTGTGACAGACAGGAAGCAGCTGCGCTTTGTTGAGGGCGCGCAGAGGCCGGGCCTGGGCAGTAACAAACAGCGGGCCAGCTGCAGCCTGCTCTCGACTTCCGCCCCACAAAACTCTCCGTTTCATACTTGCCAAACACTGAAGCAATTAATCACACGGAGAAGTGGATCTCAAATGCCTGAAATTGCCTGTCGAAGATTAACTGAATCTATCAGATTTCTAGACTTATTTGGGGGCCGGGGGTGGGAGGTGAAGAGTGTCTTTTTATTGTGGAAAGATTCTCAGTCAAATTAATGACAAAGAGTTCAGGCCAGTCATTCCTATTCTGACTGGAATTTAAAGAAGAAGAATTTCTGGCCAGAAATTCTTATTAAGTGAGAGACAGGGAAAGGACAGAGATATTTGCCTTAATGAGTTCCTGGGATGGAATCAAAGGTGGATGGCTCAAGCCAAAACAGGTGTCCCTAGAGCCTAGGCAGCCATTTGGAGAGCAATCTTTTTTATGTGTGTTATTTGTATTATATACTGTATTCTGTGTGTTTGGGTTTGGGGTTTGCTGCCTTTTTTTTTTTTTTTTTTTGGTTTTGGTTTTGTTTGTTTATTTTTAAGTAAGCTCCACGCCCAGTGTGGGGCTTGAATCCACAACCTGGAGATCAAAAGTCCTATGCTGCACTGACTGAGCCAGCCAGGCACCCCCTTTAATTTTTTATTTAAATTCCAGTTAACACACAGTGTAATATTAGTTTCAGATGTACAGTAAGAGCGATTTTTCGTGTATTCTGCCTATTGTTTGTATAAAACAGCTTCCCTGCACAGACACCCAGCGCCCCCTTCCTGTATGGAGAATTCCAGCCTCTGGCAGGGGGCACAGGCCACCACCCTCACCTTCAGGGGAGAGTGGGCCTCTAAGCTGGGTCTATAGGGGTACTCTCAGCCTTCTGGAACAGCTACTCCCTCTAAAGTCACACAGCCTTGGGCTTGGGGAACGGCTCAGGCCACATGCTACAGAACCAACCACTGCCCCCCTGTGGGGGGCAACTCACCTGGACGCCTGAGGCAAAAGACCACTGGGCACCCCAGTCCTGGCAAGGGGACGAGGGGCAGTGGGCGTCACCAAGTGTTCTCACTGATCTCAGGACCCTGAATGGTGGATCTTGGGCAAACCCCAGAGTATCTTTACATCCTTCTAACTACATCATCCTTATGTAGCCCAGACCCAGGCCTCCCTGTCCGCCTCAGAAGACTGTCATTTCAGAGAGAGAGAAAGGTCTCCCTTCTAGCCCCACCAGAGTGTCTCGCTTGACTCAGCTTGCTCATTCCTTTACAAGTGCCATCACTGCCTGATCTAGAGGCAAGTTAGCTTCTATTTTAAACTATTCATTTATATAACAGTGAATCCTGCCCCAAACGCTGCTATTTTTATTTTTAAAATTTTGTTTATGTAAATTTCCTAATGTAAAAGCTTAACATAAAAACCTAACGCATAGATGAACCCTCCTTAAAATAGAATGAAAGACTACAGGTTCTTACACGGGGGAAGAAAGCTCAAAACATATTGGAAAGTGAAAAAAGCAAGAACAGAAGGTTTTCGATGAGTTCATTTCCTGAAAGACAGTCATACACAGAAAAAATAATTTGGAAGAATATGCAGTAGATTGATGACAGCAGCTGTCTCTAGGAGGAAAGATTATTGAGAACTTTTGCTTCCTACATTTTTTATTTCTGTATTGTCTAAAATTTTTTATAACAGATCCTGGTAGCTGGGGGAAAAAACTAAGATACAATTACTAGGCAAAGCTAATCATTAGTCGTGATTTGAGAACAGAGAAAGTCTAAGCCCCTAGGGCCTCACACTCCAAGTATGGCCCTCAGAATACCTGCAGCAGCATCACCTTGGCATTTCTGGGAAATCCAAGATCTTAGGCCCCATCCTATTTCCATATTCATATTCATGTTCAAGTGGAAGGAGCTCCAGCCACCCATAATAACTATTACTTCCTTCATCTGGTGCATTTAATTCCTTTTTTTAAAAAGAAGTTTTAAAACTTAAAAAATATCTACAGCTACTTTATTTTAGAACTTGAACAGGTTTAGATGAACAGGTTTTTATAAAAATGGATTTTTACCCATTCAAGGGCAATAAACTAGGCTTCCACTGAGAAGAAAGAGGGGCTGCTCTGTTAATGGAGATGGGGAGTCAAAACTTGCCAGGAGACATAATATCAAGTCATCAAAGAAAAACAAGCAATCCGATGGAGCAATATGTAACATTGGAAGGAACACCAGGTAAAAAGTTATCTGGCTGAAGAATATCCAAAAGACTGATCCAAAGGGGCACATGCTCCACAATGTTTACAGCAGCATTATCAACAGTAGTCAAATTATGGAAAGAGCCTGAATGTCCATCAAGGAAGTGGTATATATACGATGGAGTATTACTCAGCCATCAAAAAGAATGAAAATCTTGCCATTTGCAATGACATGGATGGAGCTAGAGTGTATTATAGTAAGCAAAACAAGTCAGGAAAAGACAAATGCCATATGATTTCACTCATATGTGGAATTTAAGAAAACAGATGAACATAAGAGAAGGTGGGGGAGAGGGAAGCAAGCCATAAGAAATTCTTCCCTATAGAGAACAAACTGAGGGTTGCTGGAGGGGAGGCAGCCAAGGGATGGGCTGAATGGATAATGGGCATTAAGGAGGGCACTTCTGTTGGGCACTGGTATTATATGTAAGTGATAAATCACTAAATTCTACTCCTGAAACCAAAATTACATATTAACTAAAATTTGAAACAAAAAAATACAGTTTTAAAAAAAGAATATCCAATAACATCTTTGCATACCTGCTGATGTTTGAACCCCTCAGAAGTAGCGGAACCATATTGGAACAAGTTGTGCCCTTAACTGTGACCATCAAGGAAGAATTAGCTGATGATGGAAAGACAGAAAGGAATTGGAGGTAGGAAAGTAGCACTATCACACTGAGCCCTAAGATACTAACAACAACAGAAGAAGGACGATGGGTACTGATAGACTTTAGATAAGCTACATTGACCTGAGTCTAAAGTGAATACGTTCAATTGAAGTATAATGTCCTGAAGGCAAGTCATTATGTCTACACCACAACCTATAGTCCAGACTGGAGGAGAAACATTTGTAAAGAAATGTGAATAGCTCCAACATGAGCTTTCTGGTGATTTATGTTTTAAAAGGTTTACAAACAATACATGGACGGGCAGATGATCAAGGCTTTAGAACACTCCCCTCCAATATACTTGCACAGTTGATCTGGGGCCTATGTGAATGTGGAAATGATATTTGCAATTTCATTCATAAATCCAATTTATAGGAGCTTAGACGAGTTGAAGATGTAAAACTCTCGGGAGACGTGTATCTGTGTGCTCCCTTGGGAACTGAAGACTTGCACACTGCCAGTAAGAGAAAATGACACACTATTCTGATCATTTTCTGAAGGAGGAAAATAAAAGGCTGGATAAGAAAGGTACTTTGAAGTACCATTACATGCATGACTTTGGTGGACAGGCCTAGAGGCTGGGGAGAGAGAGGAGGCACCGACCATTTAAGAATCCGAGGCCAGTCGTGCCTATGATCCGAGCGCCTGCCACACGTCTGGAACGTTTCAATAAAAGCCTCAGAGATAAGATTGACAGCTTCATGTCAGACACAATTAGAGGAACCAGGGTTTCAATCCCCGATACATGAGATGAAAGTGAAGCAGGACAAAAGCAGAAATAATAGCAACTCTTTAGATAAAAGTGAATAGGACAGGACACTTGTGAAATAAATAAGAGAGATCCACCAAAGCCACTCTCCTTTGAACCCCCAGCAATGTCCTGACAACACTCCTCACTGACATTCCAACATTCTAGTCTGAAGAAATAGCTCAGCAGAATCTTCCATCCAGGATTCTAGTCCTTACTACATGTCATTTCTAAAGAGTATTACCATAGCTTAGCTGATCTTCATAAGACCTGAATGAAAACCTATGGAAATCATGTTTAATATGGTTCTAACACATAGTTCTTTTCCACTGACCACAAACAAACAAAAAAAAACAAAGCTTCTGATTAAACTGACTAAAGATGCTGCATCATTAGAATTATTTAATATATGGTCTATTTCACTTGGATTTAACTTTCAACTTAAAAATCTTTGCATGTTTTTCAACCAGTGGTATCTAAAACAATGGAATGAAATGCATTGTCTTCTAGTTCACCTCTCCTAAAGAGCTGAGGTGACTTGACAAGCTAAAAGTGTAACTAAAATTAATAGAAGTTTAAAGAAAAATTAGAACCCAGGAAGAAAACAGAAAATATGACCACTCTGTGCTTTAGGGTTTGCAAGACTTCCATGATGGAATTGCAAGCCCTGCCCCAGTCTTCCATATAGAGAATAATTGCTCCCCTGATCATGAAAAAAAAATATTAAGCTTCCACCTACAAAATGATGTAGAAAAAGTTCATGTAGTTTGCTTTCTTGCTTTTGTTAATATTGTGGACAAGGCAGGGTCCAAGTATGTTCTCAGGACCAGTGGCATGGACATCACCTGGGAGCTTGTCAGAAAAGCAGACCCCCAGGCCCCACTCCAGACTTGAATCAGGAGATGCATTTTAATAAGCTCCCCAAGAGATCTGCATGTATGGCTTGAGCAGCACATATCTGTGACATTAATGATCACATGTCATTTTGTTTTTGCTTAAGTGTCCGGTATGTACATACCCAATCTTCTAGCAAGTTAGCAATCCTTCAGGGCAGAAACTAGCTTATTCCTTCTTTCCCCAGGACACTAAGTGTGCTAAGATCATTGTAAAAGGTTAAGAAAGTGAATAAGTTGAAAATGAATGATTATAAAAGGAAAAAAATTAGACCAAGAAGACCAAGTTTATACTATACCAAAATCACAGTATAGATTATACATTTTAACAACCTGATATTATTTTAAATAATGACCAATATTTATGATTTATGGCAGATATGAAGCACCTTTTCTTAGTCACTCCATTTTATAAAAAGAGAAACAGATTAGATATTAAACAAATTGTCCAACTGCTTCAAAGTCTTAGACCTATAAATATAAGCTATCTGTGAAAAACCATATTCTTAGCCACAGCTGTCTAATGAAAGTTTCTGATCCCCAGGTTTCTGAAGGATATAAAACCTCAGGACCAACTACTGAGATCTGGAGCTAGGGAAATTCGCAATAAATCACGTGGTTGGATCTGTTCAAAGCTGGTAGGTGAGTAGCTCACATTGTCAAACAATTGTGGCATGCTTATATTTTTGTGATTCTAAAAAATTACAGGCCTGTTTCTTCAAACTGGAAAAGTATGTTCCAGGATCAATGGAACTGAGAAGGAGGGACATGAATTGGTTAAAGAAGGTAAGAAAGCTTACGATGATATCCAGACCACAAGAATATTTCATGAATATTCATCCCTTGGGATGTTTCTAAGTAGGAAGTGCCTCTATTTCCCCAGACAATAGTTGTCAAATATAATTTCTCTGCTCTCTAGCTAGAGAAACTCGGTGTCCAATAGGTTGATGTGAATCAAGGGCCTCTTCAGGTGACAGGGAGACACATCAATATATCGATGCTTGTCATGACCCACTACATTCTTTCTCCTATTGGTAGAAAATGTAAAGGAAAAATATAGCAATTCTTACATGGATGTGAAAGACATAGATAAGGAATGTCATCACAGGCAAAGGTAAATGTGTAGGTAGAGAGATACATGGAATTTGGGGGTGCTGACCTGCAAGGAAGAAGCAGACACGTACCTTCTAAGGGCTGGAACTTTGTTTTTTTCCCCAGCTCATAATATCCTTAGCACCCAGCATTCTACCCGGTACTTAGAAGGTATTAGATAGTAGATACTCCTCCAGTAAAACTTGTGTGCTTAGGGACTCCTAGGTGGCTCAGTCATTAAGCATCTACCTTTGGCTCAGGTCATGATCCCAGGGTCCTGGGATCGAGTCCCACGTCGGGCTCCCTGCTGAGTGGGGAACTTGCTTCTCCCTCTCCCTCTGCTTGCTGCTCCCTCTGCTTGTGCTCTCTCTCTCTCTCTCTCTAATAAATAAATAAAGTATCTTTAAAAAAAAAAACTTGTGTGCTTAGCTAGTAGGTACTCGATTACCCATTGAAACTTTACAATCAGATATATCTGATTTTGAGTACCAGTTCTAGGGTTTTAAGTTGTTTAACCTATCTATACTTCAGTCTGTGAAATGGGTACATGATGCAAGCCTCATTAATTTATGAGGATCAAGTGAGATAATCTAGGTCAATTGCTCAGGTAGGCCCATTTCACATTGAGTGTCCAATAAATATAGCTAAAGATAATAAATTCCAGTAAGCTTACATTCGGTCTTAGTTTTTCCCCATGACATCTCAACCTACCTTATGATTTTTCAGAAGTATAGACCATGAAGAACCAGAAGCTGACAGCTTCTCAGTGAGAGCCAGGACCATGGCCTGACCCCTGACTGGGTCTAGTCCTCATTCACAATTCACCGGAGAAGGTCTTATAAATAAAGGATTGAGCTGTGTGGGTGTCTTTCTCAGTCAAAAATGCATCTCCTCCAGATTGTTCTACATCCCTAATAAGTGAGTGGGTTTCTCATAGAAGCAATGAAGACCCTAGGTGGAGTTGTGACTACAAAGGGCAAAGTTTACCTCTTCGTTTGTGAAGGACAACTATTTATACCACTTCTGTTGCTTAGGTAAGCCACTTAGCCTTTGGTGCTCCTAGAAATCACTCAAATCAACTACCCCAAATTCATATTTCCTTGGTGTCTGAGTTCTTTATATTCCTTCGCCCAACCCCTAAGAGGACATATCTGGTGAGCAAATTACCTGAAAAATCAAGCCTAATGTAGCATAATTTCATGGTTGATGAAAACAAGAGGAAATGGACACATGGTGTCAAAGGAAGAATAAGCCCTATAGGATGGCAGAAATTTCTTAGGGCATTCGGAGCATGACCATGATGATGATGGGGGCAGCAGAGCACAGTGGTCATCAGGGACTAGAGAAATAGGACCAGTGGGCCAAATCCAGCTTGTAGCTTGTTTTTATATCCCCAAGCTAAGTATAGATTTTACATTTTCTTCTTTACAACCTTTTAAAAAGGAACAGATCAAAAGTGGTATAAAGCCTAAGATATTAAACATCTGCCCATTTACAGAAACAGTTTGCAGAACCCTGGTTAGACTTTGATGTCACCATGTCTGAGATCAAGTCACATTAGAACATCTCACTAATCCAATGACCTTGGGGAAGTCAATTATGCTATAATGCAGTATCATCTTTAAAATGAGAACATAGGGCGCCTGGGTGGCTCAGTGGGTTAAAGCTGCTGCCTTCGGCTCAGGTCATGATCCCAGGGTCCTGGGATCGAGGCCCACATCGGGCTCTCTGCTCAGCGGGGAGCCTGCTTCCTCCTCTCTCCTCTCTCTCTGCCTGCCTCTCTGCCTACTTGTAATCTCTCTCTCTGTGTCAAATGAATAAATAAAATCTTTAAAAAAAAAAAAAAATGAGAACATAGTTTTTATTTGTGTCCAGCACAATGTAACTCTTTTTTTTATTTATATTGAGGCAAAGGAAGCAAGAAAAGTGAGATTGGTTTAAATGTGACTTACTATTCATCTTCTACTCTTATTCTTCATTATATTCCCAGCACTTGACATAATATTTGGCACATATCAGATACTCACCAAGTATTTATTGAGTTAACACATATCCAAGTGTTTATATTTTGCAATATAAATTTTAGTAAATTCATGTTCCAAATTAAAAATATTGGATACCTGTTGAATAGACAAAATATTTTTAAAGTAAAATAAAGGGGTTTAATATTTTTGTAAATATTGAAATATTTACAAAAGATAGAATGTCTGGAATTTGCTTCAAAATAACATGATTGCAGTAATTGCATCAGTTGTTATTAGGAAAGAGACATGTCCCAGGCAGAAAAATTCCAAATAATTTATAGATTATTGTCGTGCCCAGTGTCATCCCCAGTATGGAGGTGGGGGCAAAGGGTCAAGTAACTTTACAGCGGAGAGACCTGACAAACATTAGCTCTGCCAAGTGATCAAGGCCCACATCAATCAGAAATCATGTTGATAGTATGTATCCTGGGTATAATGTGATGAAAATGGCACTCAGATTCTGTGGTCTTCCTCCTAGTAACCCACACCCTAAGTCTATCATGAGAAAAACAGGAGATAAATTCCAAGTAAGAGCCATTCTACAGAATATCCTAAGTACTCAAAACTGTCAAGGCCAGCAAAAACAATTAAGTCCAAGAACCCATCACAGGCAAGTTTTATCACTGTTCTAAAAATATTTTTAAAAATACAGGGAGGGGGAATGAATGAGGGAAGAGATGAAACAAGATTTAGTTCAGAATAATTACTGAATTTGGACTATGGGTTAAGAGGTTCACTACACTGTCCTATCTACTAATTAGGTTTAAAATTTTCCATTGAAAAGGTGCTGGTTTTCTTTTAAAGAAATAACTTTCGGTAAGAAAATGAGGTTTAAAAAATACTGTCCTGGACTATATTCCCCCCCGCCCCCATTCTATTTAAACATCAGTAAGATTACCAACCATTAACAAACTTATTTCTAAAGTTTGGTTTGATATACCGAATCAATGCAAAACATCACTTACTTAATAAAGTCCTCTCGTGTGTATTTACAGCTACTGCAGACAGCTCTGCTCTTTATTGAAATATATTTGTATGTATATGCAAGTTGACAGAGAAGATGCATCTGTTTCTAATTCAACTATCTAATATTCTTAAGTACATTTATTCTCTATCTTTAAGATTTTGGTTTCATGATACTTCGCTAACTTCATCCACTAGGCTTGAGATCAAGCCTGTGCTAATAAGCTGGTATCTATAATCCAACATGCACCAACTCATACCTCATGTATTTCACTACATAATAGATAATATGGAATTTTTTTTGTTAAAGGTGAATCAATGTCAAAATAATGGTACCTGATAGGTTAAAATATTTTTAGAAAGGATCCTAAAACAAAAACTATTCTTACATTCATTTTCTAAGATACTTTACTCTCAAAAAACTTGTTAAACTACCTAATCAAATGCAATAAAATAATAATTAGAAGAGTACCTCACAATAGTGGTAGAAGGAATCCATTTCATAAATAGGAAAACTGCAGCAATGAGAGGTTAAATACAAATCCAAACTCACAGAACTGGCGAGTGACGAAGCCAGATACATCAACACAAGTCTGAACGAAGTTAAAGCCCATGGTTTTCAATTCTATCAGATGCCTTTCTTCTGAAATATTCTGTACGGGACTCAAACTGAAAAATCTAAATCACACCATTTAATTATAGTCCACTCCCTGTCTTCTCCACCATCCAGCCCAGTAGGCCAACCCTGGTGTTCTGGCAATTATGCCATCAAGTGAGAAGACACGGATGTAGCCTGGGTTTTGCTCGTGTCCCTCAGTTTCCCCCGTGCAACTCATTTGTGTTTATGTTTTTCTCAGGTATTACATTCTTCTTGCTGTATTATTTGAGCCCCCAACAACTGCGTTCAGTCTTTTCCATTGGCACAGTTGTGGGGCTTTACCTGAGTTCCCTTCTGACAACACGAGGGTGCTTTACTATCATGTATCAGATATACTAGACTGGTGGTTGTACAAAATATCCGCATTTTTTAAAAAGATTTTGTTCATTTGAGAAAGAGAGAGAGCATGCACACACACGGGGGGCGGGTAGAGGGCGAGGGAGAAGCAGACTCCCCCTAGATCAGGGAACCCAATGTGGGACTCTATCCCAGGACCCTGGGGATCATGACCTGGGCCAAAGGTAGAGGCTTAACCTACTGAGCCACCCAGGTGCCCTAAAATATCTGCATTTGAAAGCAAGGTTGAGGGGTGCCTGGGTGGCTCAGTGGGTTAAGCCTCTGCCTTCAGCTCAGGTCATGATCTCAGGGTCCCGGGATCGAGCCCTGCATCAGGCTCTCTGCTCAGTGGAGGGCCTGCTTCTTCCCGCTCTCTCTCTGCCTGCCTATGTGCCTACTCGTGAACTCTCTCCTTCTGTCAAATAAATAAAATCTTTAAAAAAAAAAGAAAAAAAGAGCAAGGTTGACCCTACTTAAGAAATTGCCTGCAATCAGAAATTATGTGGGCGTTGCACACCCCGCTTTCTTAATGCTAAGAAAAGTTTTGACAATAGGAGAACATGCTCTCAGATTCACCCAGTTGTTTCAAACCTTATCTCTTTCATATATTCAGTCATTTATTGGCAAATTTTTATGAGACTCACTTCAGGCTTGATTACACTAGAAGTGGCTAAGGGACTAACTTAAACATGAAATGCCTGACTCTAGTTTACACGGTTCACCTGGATAGAGGAGACACGGCTCCAGGAAAGTAGAAAAGATTGGAGGTGAGTAACATCTTCAGCTGATGACTTTGTCTCCACCGCCTTTATGAAAGGATGTAAATACTTCACACCTGCTCCATGAATGGCCGGATGAAAGAGTGAATAATATCTATAAACCCTGGAAGCTTCCCGAACGAGAGTTACCACATGCAGACTTCACCAAGGTAACATCAACAAACTGCATTAATGTCTGTGGGCAACCAAGAAGACTCTTTTACCCCGAAATTATTAGCCTAGCTTCCCAGTGACAAGGGCCATATCTTGCCAGAGGCCTCGGTCCTGTGTCCAGTTCCCAATGCTGAATCCTGGGGCCACTGTCAAAACGCAGCAAATTTTTGAAACTGCATGCGTTAGCTTCACCTTTACAAAAGACCCAACAGATTTCCTGCAGAACAAACATCGGCAAAGAGAATAATTGTAAGGGCCTTGGCAAAAACAACTGTTAGGACTACTTAGAGAGCGCCAGCAACGCGCAGACTTGTCCCCACTTGCTGAGAAGCGCAGGAGCTGTTCCGTGTGAGTAAGGGTGCTTCAACAGTAGACAAGCCTCCCAGCCTGTCTCATGACGGGTCTTGTCATAATTCAGCTGGAGCCACTCGTAAGTATCCACCTGTCTATTACTCATTAATAGAGAGAGACAGGATGTCAGCTGTTTCCGTGAGCTGGAGAAACACAAGCTTTTACCACTTTCTGGCTTACTCTCAAAGTAATGTGAGGAACAATAAGGCAGACAAAGATTTAAAAAAAAGGATAGGAAGATGCAATGTCAAAAATAAAAATAAATCATCGTTGTCTGATGGGTGCAGAGATTACAGCCTTCAACTTGCTATACAGGTTTTCATGATTCGACTTCTGCAGTTTGGTCCGCTTACAAGAGGCAGAAAAATAAGTCTCCGAGCTGATTTACAGATTAGGAAATTGTACTCTGCTAATGCTGCTCGGTATTTTGATCTTTGCTGGTTGTTAACCATGCCGCTGGTGTTTAGATTATATAACTAGTGCTAGTTTCTGCTTGGGCACTAGGTCCTTTATGCCCTAACACATTTAGTTAGGATACAATTAGAGATCTTCCAATTTTAATATTAAACAGAGTTGCTTCCAGTCTTCCGTTTTAATCCCAGAAAACACTTCCCACGTGTTACAACACCAGCAGTTGTAATGAATCTGTGCAAAAATTCAGTGGTTTGACCCAACAGAATATATTCCACTCTCTCCTAACCGTGTAAGGTGGGAAAGCAGAGCACGTTCCACCAGAGGGGGAGTCAAGGACACAGGCTCCGTTCATGCTCTGGCTCTCCTGTTCCTTAGAACTGCGTCCTCTGCATTCAGTGGGGGGGCGGGGGGGGGGAGCATGAAGAAAGCACAGCGCGGCTCGGATCCCTTGGAACAGAAGGGACACACACCACACCCGGGGCCTGAGCTAGAAGGGGACTCACACAAGCAGTCCCGCTAGGCACAGAGTCTAGACCTATCCCACAGAGTCTAGACCTTAGAAGGAAGGGCGTGAATTCTAAGGGACAGTAAGCCTCCTCTGCCACAAGCACCAACATACACAGAGGAGCTGTACCAAGCAAATTATTCCCAAGTGCCTCCCCAACGTGTCAGGTGATGCCTGAGGTCTTACAACGTTTCATTTATTTGGGTTGAGACTGTGACTGCCTGCTATAAGGCAAACATTCTTCTGGGTGTTCAGTTATTTACGTTGTGAATGCCTTTCTGCTCTTTTTATGGAAGAAATTGGTCGGGTGAAAGAGCTGGGACGAGATGGGAACCCGAAGTCATGGCAGGGAAAGGAAAAACCAGGAGCAAGGCTATGGAATCCCTCCTCGGAGGCCTTCTCAAACCTGTCCCCAAAATGAGGAGACAAATTCTGACCCCGGCAGTGGAAAAGTCTGGATCCTGAACTCAGCCCTTCTGGAAATGTACAGTCTGCCATACCTGTGCCAGTCAGGCCCTGGTATTGTACCTGGGACCCATGCTTGACCTTTTGTCAGCTACTGTGACAGAGGCCCCCCTGCCTTCAACAGTTCCTATGACTTGTTCCTTACCGCCATATCTGAATGATGACTTCACTTGGCATGGCAATTTCAGGAAAAGCATATACTCTTCGCAATAATGAGTAGGCAGGATTATTCCCTTTACAAAAATAAACAGAATTACAGTCAGGTTAAGTACTCAGTCCAGTTAATGTGGCCATTATGTGGCAGAAGCAAGGCCAGAAATCAGGCCTCTCATCCTCATCCAATACTCCTTCCACTAGGAAATATTGCTCTACTAGATACACTTCTCCCTCGAGGCCTGGGGTCCTGGCTGCTGGCACAGTTCTCGAGCCCTGTGTCTCGAGTCAAGACCTGAAAAATGGTGAGTCAGCAGTGAGAAGAAGGTGGTGGTATCAGGGCGGATGGGTGCGTGCCCCCTGCCACGGAAGAGCTCGACGGGTACACGGAATGGGAAGGAGGTGGGGGTGACTGGAGTAGGATGGGGGAGAGGCATAGAGGAGTTTGGAAAAGAAGGCAAGCCCAATCAGGGAGGAGTTGGGACTTCACTCGGTCTGCACCTGGGATCCACTGAGGGGTTGTGACCAGGAACGGGAGGTGATGACATGTGTTGGGATATTTTCCCCGTGCTGATGACAGAGAGGAGGTGGCCCAGGGACAGATGACCAGGTCTTGAAATGTGGTGCATCTTCATGTGAACCTATGCCCCAGATCAATGGAGCCCAGTGCACAGAGCAGAGATGCAAAGATGTATTTTGGAGGTAGAATGATAAAATTTGCTTTGAGAAGAAAAAGGGAGGAATTCCATTTCTTTTTGGGCCTTTGGCTCTTGCAACAAGCCCCTAAAGGCGTTTTCAGGGGTTCACCTGCCCTGATGGTACAACCTGGCTAAGCTTTTGAAGTGAGGAAAGATGGGACTTGGCTCATTCTGTAGTGACTATGTTCCTCAATTCTAAGGTGTATTTCTTCCATATTTTAATATTACTGAGATCAGGATGTGTCTTGATGTCCCTGTCAAAAGTGCACTCCAGAGAAGTAAACTGTGACAACACTGTCATCACTTGTAAACATATGAACTTAGCCTAGGATAGAAGGCATCTGCTCATCAGACATCAAGTCACCCAGGTTGTTTGCACTGATTGTACCACAAATGGTACATTTTAACATGTTTCATCTAACATGTGTCCAGAGATTACCGTACGAAGCAGTCTTGAAACAGTAAGATACTGTAATCTTAAGAAATAAATATACCACAAACTTGACTCTGGAAAATTGTTTAAAAAAGAAAAAAAACGAGCTAGCGTTTTCCAGGCTCTAAAACCTAAAAAGAGTCACAAGAAGATAAACCAGGACTAAGGAGGTAGGAGAAGTGGCTGGAATAGTCATGGACATGTATAAATGCACTGCCCGCCGCACAGCAGGTCTCGTATTAAGGGCAGTGTAAATTGCTCGATCCTAAGGATTTCAGCATAGAATTTTCAATTCAAGGAAAGGTTAATACGAGCCATTCAGATACTAAGCATCTATCTGACTAAAATGTTCAGCCAACTTTTAAAGAAGCTCTTTGAAGTCTAGTGAGATGAAATGCAGTTAATTGTAGTAAGACAAGCCAGATCTTTTGCTCATACTTTGATTTTTCACTGTCTTGGCAAAGGAGGAAAAGGATCTCGACTGCCTTATTTCAGGAGAAGAACAGCCCCAAAGAAAGCGAACTAGAATAACCATGGGGCGTCTAGCATGTAAACTCTGCCCATTGACCCTCAAGCATGACAATGAAAGAAAGACCGAACCACTCCTTGTGTTTAGAGGCTTGATGCAGTGGGTGACCAGAGCTGGTAAGGAGCAGCCAACCTATACACCATAACTCCGGGCTGAAGAGACAAAACTTGGCACGGAGAACTGGCATCTTTGGTCAGGCATAGCACTTCTGTAAGGACCAACCCCAACAAACCACAGTGACTTGTGCCAGGAACTATGGTGTGGAAATAAAGTCCAACCAAATGAGAACAGGCAAAGGCTATTTATTCAGAGCTCGCTTTCTATAGCAAGTGAGTCAGCCACTGTCATTTGCACTTTAGATGAGACTCAAAGGTAGGCTGAGGGCTGGGAAAGCTTTATGATGGGGGGAAAAAAAAAGCCCTGCATGTATGCCCTGACTGGGGGCTCTTGGCAGGGGCACTGGAGGTAGCCTAACGAGAAGCAGGGCATCCTATGGTTGGCTAGGGATTCATACTTAGCACTCTCTGGTTGGTCCTAAATTGGAAACAGAAACAAATCAAGAAAGCTGTCAGTTACTAATCAAGTCCTGACTATATAGGGCTGGTTCCTATAGGGGTTATTTGGGGGGGAGGGAGGGGCTGGTTACTAAAGATAGTGGTCTGACTTATAGATAGTAGGCTGGCTTCTCGGCTGGTTAGTGGGAAGGAGTTGGGTTTCCCGGCTGGCTGCTACAGACTGTGGGTTGGAGTTCTATTTTATGTATGGTCTTAGCCATTATCCGTGTGTAGATTTCCATTTCTCTGGGTTCTGGAGACCTTGCCCCCGTGGAGACCACTAGGAGCTCAGGCAGAGGACCACCACCTTTGGCAGCAGCACCCTTTGGCATAAAGAACAGGCTTTTCTAGCAGCCCAGTTCCTACAGAAGGACGGTGTATGATACTGCTGTGGGCAGAGAAGGCACTTGCTGTGGGACTTAGCCAGATAAGTACAGGGTAAGAATTTATTTCAGAAGTTCTGAGGAAGCTTAGGAAAGGAATGCAATTAAATATGGATCTGAGATGGACTGGGGGCTGGCTGGGCTACAGAGAATGTAATTCAGCAAAGCAGCCAGAAATTTTTGATAGAACAAAACCCCTTTGAAACACCATCTCTTCTATCAAGTTTACTATCATCACCATCTAGGATAGATTTATGTATGTAATTAAGTAAGAGTTCTTTATCACTAGAAAAAAAATTAGCAAATCAGACTAGGTTTAAAGTTAGAATATCAATGATAGCCTCACATGCAGTGTTGTTGGACATACCCGTGGTTCCTAATTAAAGTAGAAGAAAATTATATATGCCCTTCATTGTAGGAAAAGTTACAAAAATCCAAATTCAGGAAATAAAAATGGCATCAATACATTTTTGAAAAGTGATGAAAAGCATCCAATGTACAGATAATGCAGACAGGACCGAGGATTTCCTTGAGAAAGGGTCTGTTCTTCCTTATTTTAGTTGAAGACAACATCAATGAAAAATAATGACTCAAAAAGAACTTATTTGAAGATACACAGTAATTGTTCTGTGTTGATTTCACATATACCAATACTATATTCACTGTTTGCCTATTCTGAGCAAGGCACTGTCATTCTTCCTAAGAATTAGAATTCCATCTATTACAAACATCGTGTTACCTTGTGAAGTTTTCAAATAAATGTTAGAACAACCCCCCACAAGAGGATATTATTCCGGTTTTACAGATATGGAAACTGAGGCTTAGAGAAGCACTGAGATTCATCAAAGTCACCCAGTGATTAAATGTGAGAGCAGTTTTGTCTTCCACTTCAAAACCCTTCCTACTGTTTATTTCCATGTGGCAATCTTCCTTAGGAGGAAAATATTCTAATGGCACTCTTATCAGATATACCAGAGTATTTAAAAAAAAAAAAAGGTATATTTCAAACTACTTACTGGGAGTTTTGGGGGGAAGTATTTTGAAATACTAGTATCCTTGAAAACTGCCTTCAGAGCCTGTTTAGAAGCTGAAAAAGGTAATGACTCTCAAGCTCATAATCACCCCTCACAACGGGAGTGAGCAGCTGCTTCCTCCATGAGTTCGGGGGCATGAATACGCCTCCATGTCCTCGCAGATAACATTCACGCTCACCCACTGGGTGAAGCATGAAATTCCCCCAATAAGAGCTTTAATCCCTTTAATTTAAAAATGTGATCCTGTGTTAAGACAGGGAAAACTCTGCAAGAAGAGGAACAAAGGATCTAAAAGCAAAGGAGCTAGCTGGATCACTTTACCGCAACTTACATGAACTCTCTTATCCTGTTGTAGAATGCTCATTTAATCATGTTTTTCTCACTTTTGCTCCTTCGTTTAAAAAAACCACTCCATGCTGGAATGTTGATACAGGTGTCTGTATGTGAGGTCTTACTCACCCAAGGTAATTTGTATTTTATCAGTAGTCATCTGGAAATCTATTCCGATTGGTAAAAATTTCAAGCCAATGGAAAATTTTGCAGTTAGGTCTTCCTACCCTGATAATCACTCTTTTTCAATCTCTTGAATTACACTTTTACAGATTAGCATATGGTTTTGGAGAACCAAAGAGGTTTCATATGGAAACTTCTTTTATAGGCCAAAAATTCCTAGGAAATTTTACTCTTTTTCTACAAGTAGAATTACTGTGATTTTATTTAGCATGAGTAGAGGTCTTTCAGAATGTATTTGATGCAATTCATTTGCTATTCCTTTTAGTAACCGCAAATGTATTTTACCACCTACAACTGAAACACACACTCACAAAACAAAAAAAACTTCATTCCAAATCAGAATGTGTTGTTTTAGAATTTAGAATATGAATGTTTTTAATCCCCTTACATGGCCAGAATCATGAGCCCAACCATTTAAATTTAGTGCATAAACAATCCTAAATACTTATTACATACCCCCGTCCAGTGCTGCATAGAAATGTACACAGATACAAATAGAAAAAAGACTGTCACATCTGTGTTTGTGGAAGTAGGACCTCACACATCAAAACTGACCACATTATATTCCCATTTTTTTGTTTCCCCAAATTCTGTCACTCATTTAACATGGATTTAACATTTGCAAAAGATCATCAATAGAAAAGTCTTCTATCAGTGGAGCACAATTGAGGTTACATATTTTGCTCAGACGAAGTCTTAATGCAAGTGTCAGTGAAAACTGAGGATTCTCACACTCAGCCTGCAATGATCAGCATTTGAAGCAAAAGGAGAAAAACAAATCCATAATTACCCCTCTTAATATTTAACTGATCTGTAACTAAGAATATTAAGGATTTTTTTAAAAATTGGAAGGAATAAAAGCAAAGGCAGAGGAAGGGACAAGGGAAAAAAAATGAAACAGGTATTCCAAAGAGGATTGCATTTGCTTACATAAAGCAAAAATAAATAAGTTTAAAAACAAGTTAATAAAGTAAAGGTGAACCTTCTTTGCCTCTCCTCCATCAAGCATAGGGTTAAATAATTTGCAAGAAATGGTAAGGCAAAGAATTTTCACTTTCCTCCTACATTCTCCATCTTTGATGTCTCAATACCTTCAGTGAGGTTTTTGGTTCATCAGATCCCCTCCTCATATTCTATTTAAATGACATTAACGTTTGCCCACTGGGAATAGGACTGATATTATCAACTTACTTAACAAGGACTATGAAATTTGAGACAGACTGTGGGAAAATGTCAGCTCAATGGATAGTACTAGATTTCTGTTTCTCTTTTCTGGGCCAGAATGTCAGAAAGATAAGTCTCTGGATTCACACGGGTTGATTTCCCTGCCCTGGCTGCACACTGCATGGCAGATGGCCGAGTGTGGACTAATGTTCTTTAGTGACTTAAGTGTGGGATGGAACCGAAGCCAACTTATTATCTGAACTTTTTTTTCTTGATCAGTAAAACAGCCTTAAAACTCATGACCCCATTCTTAAACAGTGAAACATCTTTTAAAAAAAGAAATCTGGGGTCATTTGAAGTAACAAACCAGGGAGAGACCATCCTAGGAGTTTAATCTTCAAGCTGCAAAGATTATTCTAGAAGAGCAAAGGCTTTTGATACATAGGTATTTTCCAGGCAATATTTTTCTTTTCTTGAAAAAGCTTTTCATTTTGCAATACTATTTGGTATGCATGTGATATCACATTCTTTGATATGTTTTACATAGATTATATAGAGAGACATAGACATTACCAATATATTAGGGACTCCTGGATGGGTCTCTCCTTGATCACCTCTGCCTTCCCTCCAAGGGCAATCACCATTCTGAATTTATCATTCTTTTGTAGTTTTGCTTTTTTATGTCTGAATCACTGAACAGTTTAGTTTTGCTAGCTTTTTGAGCCTTGTGTGAATAAAATCATGAAGTGTGCATTGCTTCTTTCAATATTTAAGACTCATCTAGATTGACATTGTGGTTTTCATTCCTTTATATATACTGTCATATATTATAAATATACCAACTTTATATATTTTCTATAGTTAACGACCATTTGGGTTTTTTCTGATTCTTGATTCCTCAGAACCATGCTACTGTGAACATTCTTCTACATATCTCAAGATGTTCCTATGCAGAAATTCTTCCAGGATTTCTATCAAGGACTTCTGAATACAAATTCTACTTTTACTGGATAGAGCTAAACTTGGAAGGTTGCAAAGAGGCTCTTCCAATACTCCCACCAGCAGTGAACAAGGTTTCCATTGATCCATATCCTCTCCCACACTTCAGTACGTTTTTTTCTTTTTGCAAGTTTGAGAAATGTTAAATGGTATTTGAGTTTTATTTCATTTTACTGATTACTAATGAAAAATTAAACATCTTAAATTTTATGAGCCAGTCATGTGTCCTTTTCTATGAAAAGATACCCATGTCTTTACCTACTTTACTATTCAGTAAATTTGTGTTTCACTTCTTGATTAGTAGGAACTCTTTATACATACTTTATATATTTATAATACCACTTCTCAGTTTTAGGTTTGTAACGTCTAGGTTTTTGTTCATCGTTGTTTGCTTTGTAGTATCAAAAGGGGTTCATTTTAATGTGATTATTCATCATTATTCTATTTATGGTTTAAATTTTTGGTGTCTTAAATCCTTTCTTACTCAAAGGCCATACTGCTTCAATATTGTCTTCTAGAAGTTTTATAGTTTTGCCTTTCACACTGAAAGCTTTAATCCTCTGGAATGAATACACCCAGTTTCCCCTTATGGTATTTGCATAATCAGTATAGTTATCAAAACTAGAAAACACTGGTACAATGCTATTAACTACAAACCTTGTTAAAATTTCATCAGCTTCCCCCACCCAACTAAGATCCTTTTTATGTTCAAGTATCCAATCCACAATCACACATCTCACTTAGTCGTGTGTTCTTAGTCTCCCCTCATCTATGAAGTTCCTCAGTCCTTGACAGTTTTGATGAGTGCTGGCCAGTTATTTTGTAAGATGTAGTTCAGTTTTGGTCTTTCTGGTGTTCTCATGATAATGAGATAATAAGTTTTTTATTTTAAAGATTTTTATTTTATTTATTTGACACAGAGAGAGATTACAAGTAGGCAGAGAAGCAGGCAGAGAGAGAGGAGGAAGCAGGCTCCCTGCTGAACAGGGAGCCCGATGTGGGCCTCGATCCCAGGACCCTGAGATCATGACCTGAGCCGAAGGCAGAGGCTTTAACCCACTGAGCCACCCAGGCACTCGAGATAATAACTTTTTTTAAGAATATTATAACTGTGGGTGCCTGGGTGGCTGAGTGGGTTAAAGCCTCTGCCTTCGGCTCAGGTCATGATCTCAGGGCCCTGGGATCGAGGCCCACATCGGGCTCCCTGCTGAGCAGGGAGCCTGCTTCCTCCTCTCTCTCTGCCTGCTTCTCTGCCTACTTGTAATCTCTCTCTGTGTCAAATAAATAAAAAATTTAAAAAATTTAAAAAATAAGATTATAACTGTGATGTTGTACCCTTCATGTTTTTTATGTCAAGAGATTTAGAAGGTCAACAGCTTAACCATGATCACTTTGGTAAGTGTTTTCCAGGTGTTTCCAGGTAACATTTTTCCCTCTGATAGCTTGGGAGTCTATGTTAATACACTATTTCTCTTTAAACTTTTGCCCACTGATTTTAGCATTATTGGCTCGCAATAATTCCTAAGGTCTTTGTCTATACAACGTGCTTATATTTGTCATTCCTTCTACATTTATTCATTTGAATTCTTCCATAAGAAAGGGCTATTCCTTAGCCCATTTACAGTAGTATGGACTCATTAATACCTAGTCTATGAGCTGTAATTCAATATTATTAGCTGTTTTGTTCTTCAAATTGGTCTAGCTTTGGACACTGGAGCCTCTTTCCCTTTACTTCCTACATCCTTTTGACATGCCCCCTTCTTTTTATCTTTTTTTTTTTTTAATTGTACCCTCTTGTTACCTTCACTTTGTAAAGGAAGAGTTTTCAAAAACCTGATGTCAATCTAATAGTTTTACATTTGAAAGTTGAATGTTTTACCTGAAGGCCTTGACACGTTTAGATTAATCTTTGAAATCTAAGAATTTGATTTATATGTAAAACCTAAAATAACTTATCACGTCATCTGAAAGAAGGAATACTTTTCTTGCTTCCTTGTCAATATCTTCATTCTTTCCTTCCTTTTCCTCCATCTGCCACTCTGGTCCTAGCACAGGCTAGAACTACTTCTTGATTATAGTCCAGCCTCATTCCCTGTGAATGATTTTCTATAACTCCAGTCTCTGTGCTGTTGGTTCTGCCCTCTGAGTCATCCTTCCTTTTCCATAAAAATAGCCTGAGGTCGCAGCAGAGCAGGTTTCTAAGCTCCTTTCTGTTGGCACTACGTTGGAAATTCAAAGTCCTCTCTTCATTTTGTGCTGGCTCTGCCCCCTTCAGTCCAAGCTAGTATAAGCAGATATTTAACTTATCAATAGAAAATGCTAAGAGACATAGCAATAAATTACAAGTATACTAATCACTTTTACAGAGGTAATTAAGAAATAAGCAGTTTTAGACTCATGTCGGCAGGTGTCAGTGAAATGCATAATCTGCCACTTGCCGGTTCTGCTAATGTGGGCTCATGAAAGTTCTGTTTCAGTTCTATCATTCTCAAATGTAGACAAGGGATGTAGAGGGGTAAACATTTAAAGTATTTCAGGACCTGCTATCCAGTGAAAACTAAATACACTTTGGCTATTATCAGTGTGTTGTGATTCCTTCCCACATAGTATTTATATTCATAATGGACACATTAACAGAAAATCAACAGCAAGAATTGAGCAAAGAAAAAAAAAAGAGCTACAAGCTATTTAGCTACTGACCAACATTTTTTTTTAAGAGAGCATGTGCATGAGGAGGGGAGGGGGTAGAGGGAGAGCTACAATCTTAAGCAGGCTCCACACCCAGTGTGAACAGATCTCAGGACCCTGAGATCATGACCTGAGCAGAAGTGAAGAGTCAGACGCTTAATTGACTGAGCCACCCAGGTACCCCTTGGCCAACATTTTTAATAAAAGTAGTGATAGAATTTGTTGTAATTTTGTATCGTTTTATTTTATTTTATTTTTTATTTTATTATTTTTATTTTTTAGGTAGAAGTGGCACCATTTAATGGGGGAAACAAAACAAGAAAGAAAAACAAAAAAACACCAAGCAGAAGTTAGGTCTTAGCTTTTCATTCTGGCTCCTCCTCTGACCAACAGTTACTTGATGTGAGTAACTCAACTCTCCTGAGGTTTAGTGTCTATATCTGCAGGACAGGAATTCTCTCTCTGTCCAGTTCTCTCCATGGTTACTGTCACTATTCAAACAATGAAGCTGCCAAAGGAGTAAAGAACCATCATAGGGGTGCCTGGGTGCCTCAGTCAGTTAAGCATCTGCCTGGGAGTCAGGTCATGATCCCAGGGGCCTGGGATCGAGCCCCCCCACTGGACTCCCAGCAGGGAGCCTCTTCTCCCTCTCCCTCTGTATCAAATTAAAAAAAAAAAAAGGTGTAGAGTACCATCATAGAGTACCTACTGTGTGCCACTTGCTTGACAGACATCCTCCCATTTAGACCTCTCGAATACCCTGAGAAGTACTTTGAGCAACTTACACACGATGAAACGGACTCAAAAACTGTAAGTAACCTGTCTGGGGCGACTTGCTAGAAATGGCAGAGCTAGATTGGAATTGAGATGGGTATCCAGTCCACACAGTTTGGCACATTAGACTTAGAAAACGATCAACCTCTTGGCATTTCATCCCAGATCACGCGAACCAGGCTGAAAGTTACCGAATCGGATGTGCTCGCTGAGTGGGGCGTGAGTAGGGCAAAGCCAGCGCTGGGAGGAACATCAGGGAGCCAGAGCTAGTGCAGTTAGACAGATAAATGTAGGAACTCGAAAGGAATGAAATATCTGGATGGAATGTCATCCTTAAGGGACTCAGAGGTGAAGAGGCTTGTCGCCAGAGCACATAAATGTGTCTCAGCATAAGGAAACCAGCAGCAGAGAGTGGGACCTCTGCCTTGGGTCAGAGATCACAGGGCAGGAAATATTTTTTATCCATTCTGCTCACTTCTGCATTCCCTATGCCTGTCAGTGGATGCTCAACACATAACTATGGAACAGAGGGGGGTGGTCCACAAAGACAGAGTTCTAGAAAGTTACTGAGGTAGCAAAGCTCAGTTATCAGAACGAAAAGGTCACTTCCACCTAATTGGTAATAAGGACTTATTGCAGAGTCAATTAATAGCATCCTAAAGGGATCTCTGACGGTTGAAAATGACCTTGGATTTCTGGTAAGGTTTGACCTGCAGGTGGCAGTCAACCTCACTAGAAGGGACAAAGAACTAAGAAGGCAGGCCTGTGCGCACTTGTGCTCCCTCATGCCTGTACCTTCCCTCGGTTTTTATCTTAGATTATTTCATAAATGTGCCCACCTATCCTAACCCCATTCCAGCTGCCTGTAATGCTTTTCTACCTGCTACCTCGGTCCCAAGTCAGTGAGTGTTGAGCATCTGGTACATTCACAAATGGGCTCTGAAAACTCTTTTCTTCAGGTAGCCAGATCCTACTTCTTCAGTTCACTTTGGGAGCAAGACCCTAGCTCTTAATTCCAGCTGGTTCCTTGGAATTCAGTCAGTATTCCTAGGAGCTCAAGCTTCTGGTGGCCCTTTAGTAGAGAATCAGGATATGAATCTGGGTTTTGTATCTTTTCATAGAAAGGATTTCCATCACTTAGAAGGAAATATCAAGATGCATCATTACCTCTTCCTGGCAGACAGGAGTTCCTCACTGCGATTGGACCCAAATGTGTTCCTTGGTCTGTGGTTATGAGAAGAACTTTGCCTCACACAGTCCCATCCTCAATTTTCGCTTCCTCCTCTCCAGCCCCTCCATGTCGTGGATCCTCTCCTCCTCCCCCCACCGCCACCCCACTCCACGTTCCATCCCTAGAGCCCTGCAGGATTACCATTTCGTTTCACGGCCAGAACTGACTGCTCATGAGATGCAGGTGATAGTCATCAAGATAAAGACCTATTTCCAAATAGGAGCTCCGGAAAGTGGCTTTACTTCCAAATCTCTCAACTCAGGATAAGAGAGGGGTCCTACAAACCATTAGGAAACTTTGGGCATTGATTTATGGAAATTACTCTCATCTGTTCCAGTTATTAAAAATAGCCATATTTGCTGTCTCCAAATACTGAGAAAATAATGGATCAGCTGAGGTGGACAGAGGAGTTAACAGTGTTCTGAAGGAAAGAACAGTTAACCAGCCATCGGCACAACTGGGGAAAAACTAGGAAATTTAGTACAGAGAATTTGTATTTATTTTTGTTATGATCTGCTCTAAATATCTACTAGTCATATTTGTATCTATCCAACACAAGAGTAAAAGCAAGCATTATCTTCATTTTAGCACCTGTTACAGAAGGCAAGTACTCCTAAAATATTTACTGAAGCGCAATGATCAAATTAATCATCACAGTTCCTCATATTATCTCAGAATGGCTGAGCACGCAGAACACTTTGTTGACTTTTTTAGAATATAGCTAAGGGAAACGCTAAATAGTTTGCTTTGGGGACAACATAAAAGGCAGAGAGAGGTTATCAATAAGTTTAGACTTTGAATTCAGCTTAATGTAGGACCAGGAAAAAGCTTTTATCAAACTGTATTTTTTCCATAGAGGACAGGGACACATTTTTGCCCTTAGAATATTACTGAATATGAAAATATAAACACTAATAAAAACCTCTGGGCTCCTTTTCAGCTCCTAACACCTACTCTAGAGTTCACACTATGATTATCAGGAGAAATCTATGAAAAATAAAGCTGAACAGACCTGCAGATCATCAACTGGCTTAACCTCGTCAAGCAGGGATAGAACCGGAAGTGCCCTAGAACACTGACTGACAGCAATAAAAACTGAAGAAAACACTGAAAAAGACACTGAAAAAGTTAATGAGGTCTGTACTCCACCACGGCCAAGATCAGAGAAAACTGATCTATGTATGTTAGGTTTCAGAAAACGGCTATGATCCGGCAGGCTTTTTAACCTTTCTGAACTGTTGATACAATCTTGATAATGGGCAATGAGAGTCATCTGGAGAGATAACGTTTCAAATTGTACAAATTACATTCCCAATGTCCCAATATCAAGGTTATTACAGTTCAAAAATTATACAGCAGACCATGTAAAAGACCAACTGAAGTAAAATTCTTTTATTTCCTAGGGTTTTTTACTATAGTCTAAAATTGTGGTAAAATATGCTTAAGATTTGCCATTGTAACCATTTTTAAATGTATCTTTTAGTATTTAGGGCATTCACATGGATGTATAACCAATCCAGAACGTTCTTCATCTTGCAAAACTGAAATTCTGTTGCTATTCCCATTAAACTCCCCATTCCTCCTTCCGCCCCCCTCCCTGACAGCTACCATTCTATCTCTATTAATTGGACCCCTCTAGGTACTTCACATAAGTAGAATCATACAGGTCTTTTTGTGAAGGACTTCTTTCTCTTAGCATGATGTCCTCCGTGTTCATCCATGTTATACATGTGTCAGTTTCCTTCCTAAGCCTGAATATTCTGTGGCGTATGTATATTACATTGTTTATCCATTCATCTATGGAGGGACACTGACATTGCTTCCACCTTTTGGTTGTTGTGAATAGTGCTGCTATGAACTAGTCTGATGTAAAACCCTACATTTCACTGTGCCTCCAATCCACTTTCGTGAAACAAACTGCAACATCAAGTCCCTCACATTCCTGCTGAACAGGAAGACTAACCCCGTCCCCCAGAAGGGGCAGGTCCTCTAAAATAGTAAAGAAAGACAGAGGCCCCAGACATTATAGTCTGTGCCCAGAAATGTTTGTTTTGTTATTTTAATGAGATCTTCCATTGCGTCATTCCAAACCATTAAGTCAACATACATTTAATACCTATTGGTTAGCTCTTGTCAGCCTGTGTGCATCTTCGATTCTAAGGAGAGATTGCTAACTACACGTTTCTCGAAAAGACGACAATCACCACGACCTTTATCATGATAAGTAAGTTTAACAGAATAGATACAAAATGATCTTTTTGACTATAAGGATATACAAGAATAGAAATAGAACTGAAAAATTCGAGTCATTCAAAGAAAAAACGTAACCGCATCTGGCCACGGATATGCATTTTTTTAAAAGGCAGATTGCCATAAAACAAGTATTCCTTATTACACTAACTCACAGAACAAATGTTGGAGCAGCACGGTTATAGTTCTCTATGTGCAGCCACGAAAAGACCTGCCAGAAACTCAGGGCTCAAGCTTCTACAGGATTCAGGAGAGTAGGCCCTGACTAGAACATTCAGATTAGCTTTCAGATGACTCCAATTTAATCAATCTGAGCATATTTTTGTGGGGCCTAAGATGAACATAAAAAGTTTAGGAACTACTAATAAGATTTCAGTCAAATGATTAGATGTGGAGTCACAAAGCCACTTTCTGAAATGTAGTCTTGGTATATTCAGAAGTAGAAATCTGACGTTATCTTTTGTTCAGGGTTTTGTGGATTTTTTTTTAAACTTGAAGTATAGTTGACACAAGTTACATTCGCTTCAAGTGTACAACCTAATGGTCAGAAAACTACGTACGTTATGCCATGCTTATCACAAGGTAGCCACCATCTGTGACATACAATTCTATTACAATACCTTTGACTTCCCTATGCCCTTCCTTTCATCTGATCACTGACTCATCCGTAACTGGAAGCCTCTACCTCCCACCCTGCCCCCACCCCATCCATTTTGCCCAACCCCCTTACCAGTCTCTTCTCCGGCAACCACCAGTTTGTTCTCTGTATTTATGGGTCTGTTTGGATTTTTTTTAAGATTCCACATGTACGTGAAATCCTATGGTATTTGTCTTTATCTGATGGAATTTCACAATTTTCACTTCAGTATAATCATCTGATCAACAGACAAATTTGTGTACAAACCTGAAATCCCAAAAGGTCATTAAAGGAAAGGAAGAGAAACTCTTACTTAGAGAAGTTCTACAATTTGCCCAAGGTCACGTAGTTCCTAAGTAAGGATGCTGAGACAAACACTCTGAGTCTCAAACCCACACCCTTCCCTTAACCTGATCCTAAAGTTTTAGAAAGTTTTCCTCCAATATTACTGTGGTAGATGGTTGCATTTCAAGTAGCTATATTCTTAGCGATAGCTTTTTTCCAAATACTTCAAAGTTTGAGCCAACAAAATCAGGAGAATCAAATAATTATGTGTTTAAGAACAAGTGTGAGATTAAACTATATGTCCCAGTTTCTGGGCAGGTTCATAGTTCGAAGTTATTAACTATTCTAGAATGGAGTTGGAGAGTCTTTGGCAAGTGTACCACTTGTTCTATAGAATCACAAATAGTATTGTATGAGAGGATGGGTTAATCATCTCACTGTGTTATCTACATTGCCTAATAGGAATTTGTTGAATAAGTGAGTAATTGAATGCCTATATATGAATTTTTAAAAAGTAATGAAATGGCACACAATCTACTCTGGGGGTTTAAGAGATAGGAGTCCCATCTCAAGACAGGTCTAGGATCCAGGGGACAGGGGCGCCTGGGTGGCTCAGTCGGTTAAGCGTCTGCCTCTGGCTCAGGGTATGATCCCGGGGTCCTGGGATGGAGCCCTGCATCTGGCTCCTTGCTCAGCAGGTAGTCTGCTTCTCTTGTGCTCTCTCTTGACGCCCCCCCCCCCTTGTGCTCTCTTGCCCACTCAATCTCTTGCTCAAAATAAGATAAAATCTTTAGGATCCAGGAAACAGAAGATACTCTATAGATTCACTAGATCTTTGAAGTGCAGAAAGTCCAAGAAACAGCCAAGCAAAAATCAGATTCTATCCTTTTGTAGAAGTTTAGTTTAGCAGGTTCCCACCTACTGAAAGCTAATCTACCTTTCCCATTGCCTAAATCTTAATGATGGCAAATATCTATTATCTTAATCCACCATATTTCAGGCCAAGTATCTGGCCTCCCTATTATGTGAATTGTTCCCAGTTAATCTGCAGGTACTTCTCATACTATTAACACCTCTGTTTCCTATATTCTCAACCTCCTAGTTCCTGAAATCTACTTGTAAACCTCAAAAACACTACATAGTGATTGTTCTCAAACTACAGTTGAATGGGTGAAATACCAGAATGTCTTGTGAGGTTTTTTGGTTTTGTTTTTTTGGAACCTATACATCACCGCCCACATCTTTCTTCCTGTTTTTATGTACACTTGTAAGACACTTGCAAAAATCTCAGAAAACTTAAGATATGAACCTTGAAAAATTCTATTGCACCCTGGGAGAAAGGAATATGTTGGAATCTGGGGCAAGGGGCCAATGTGCATAGCGTGAAGAAGCCCCCAAGTTCTCCTGATGCACATAACTTCCTGAAACCTATACCAGTGGCCCCCTGGCTCTTTGATTTTGCTGACCAGGGAAATGTACAAAGTATTCCTAGAAGAAAAAAAACATTCAGAATTAAACTGGTCTGGAATTTAAGACAATCCTTCAATGCAAAACATTTAACTTGATGAAAAACTCTTCTTTGCTAGAACAAATGAAAACTTTCTCAAGCACATCACACAGGAACCATTTCAACCCATATGGTCTACAATATGTAATTAGCACCTCACTAGTTACAAACCAAGCTTCCTTCCTTCCTGCCACGATCTCTACCATACCCAGAGAGAAAGAAGAATTATTATATCCATTTCAAGAATAAGAAAATTCATGCTCTGGGTGAGTCAAAGTGCTGCCAGAGGCAAGATGATCAGGAAACAGCAGAGTCAAGAGTGGAACCCTAGACTTTTCTGTGGAGCACAGAGCTGAGTGTAAGTATTTAGAGACCTCTATAACAATTTACAAAGGAAATCTTGTCAACAAAAATCTAAGACTAAATTAGGGTTTGTATTTTGTAGCTCAGAGTTTTTATTTCGTTTCCTCATGAGTGATTTTACTGTGTTCTAGAAAATATCGTTCCACAAGACCTTGAAAAAGAAATGTATCCTTCACCCCAGAAAGTTTGAGAATCACTGTTGGACTCTAATGTTTCACCCCAGTTCAAACTAACTCTTACATGGCTATGGGCGAAAAATGAGCGTATACTAGGAATTCCATATACCATCTCAAAGTTCTTTAAGGAAAGCAAATATTCACAAGTTATGAGACTTTTCTAACCATCCTCTAAAAGGAGCATATAACACACAAAGAGGTAAAGACCGCACTTTAAAATAACTCAAGGGCCAAGGACAGAATCAAAGTCAAGGTTAAATGTTAACCATCAAGGAGGCAGGAGGAGTTTGACGGGCATAGTTCTTTCTTCAGGACACATTAACAAAACCACAGCCCAGCACCAACCTCTCCAGGTATCCCCTGGTAGCCAGCCACTCCCTTAGGTCACTGAAACTCTCTCCTAGAGAGAGGACATCCAGTGCCTTCGTCACCTTGGGTCACGCTATGGGCCAGGAAGAAATGGCATTAGAGGCGTCCCTGGAATCCGGTCCAAATGAATGATGGTGTGATCTGCTTCAAGCAATCTCTGTGGCATTTTGTTTGTTTATGGGGGGGTTGTGGCACAAGAAGGGCCTATAATACTTGAATTCAGGTTTGATACAATTTACAGCATTAAAACAAGATTATTTTTTGAGGACACAAACTACATTCTGCAGGTTTTATCTGAGGTAACTTGGTCCTTTAACACCAAGAAGTTTTGTAATAGAACTACCGTGAACATTCTTGTAACATGAATTATTTCATATTCAGGTTTATTTTCATTGCCTTAATTTTCAGATAATTACACTTCCTTGTTCCACCCCTAGCCGCCCTTTACCTTCCTTGGTATTTATACATCCAAATAATTGCAGGTGGCTAACAAGGCCTAGCTTTGCTGTCTCTAAACCCAGGTGAACCTATTTAATTCCTTTACCTGTCCCTACACCCCCCTCAGTCATCTTCCTGATTTCTCGTCTGAACGTTTTCCAAGAAAATGTCCACATCTTTCCTGGTCTCAGGCTCCCAGAACAAATGTGGTTTTCAGGTGCCATTTCATCAGATTCACTTCCCTACCCTGAGGTAAATCTCTTGAATTCCTCAGTCCCTTTGGTCTTCCCCCACTCTCCTCCCCGCCCCCCCTTCCTACATCCAGGGTGGGTCCAAGGTATTTCCCTGCCCAAGGCAAAAGACTTCTTTCCTTCTGTGCCTTGGAATCGGATTCATTTCAGAAAGGTGTACATGCTCTCCTCTGCCCTAACCCCACTTTTGCTTCTGAATTATAGATGTGCTGCTCAATTATCAGGCTACAAGAGGCTGTAAATAAATCCAAGGTCTTGCAGTATTTGGAAAGTTTACAAGCTCTAGAAGGCAGACGCATGGCGTCTGGCAATTCACTTAATTTCTAAAATCCTCAGCGTCTTCATCTTTAAAAGTGAACAATAAGAAAATGCATATAAAAATAAAAGTATACAGATTATTTTTATCACCTGTGGAATTATATAAGACTTTGTTATAAGTCAGGGTTTGTTAAAAAAAAAAAATTAGGTAGCAAAATGCCTTAGTAAAAGCAAACATTGCATAAGGAAGAAATGCTGCTGGGAATCCAGACTTCCTACTTTCTCCCGAAAAGTCTTCAAAATCATGAAGGATTGGTTGTTTAGAGATATACTGAATCTGCCCGAGTTCTGTAAGGGCAGACTAATCAGCACACTCCTTAGTGCCTCTTGTCTCTCCCATTAGCAAGAAGGCTTTGTGTAGCTATGAAGCCTCACATTCTCAAAAATCACATTACAAAAGCTACCTTTCAGTCAGGGTCTAAAGGGAAAGAAATTTAGAGGGTACGGATTATCAGACTTCTTGAAAAGCCGGTGGTGGGGGGTGGTTCCTACAGGAAATTTTAAATAAAGGCGTTTGCTATAGCTTACTTTAAAAAAAAAAAGACCATTTTACAGAACATTTTTAAATAAAGGCGCTCACTATAGTAACTTTAAAAAAGTCAGACCATTTTACAGAACATTTACAGACCATTTTATAGACCCGAAGTTGAACATTCTCAGTTTTTGTTCAAGACGAACAGCAGTTTTTCCCACATCTTTTCTGACACAGTCTTCACCACCTTTAAAACTCTTACCATTGGGATTACCAGCCTACTTGCAATTCCTACCTGGAGCTCCTGCACAGCCTTCCACAGGATAAAGACCAAATTCCTAAAAAGGAGGACCTACTCACCGCTCCACTCCCTCGGACCTCTGGAACGTGAGGGACACCGGCCCAAATCCCCGTCTGGGACCGAAGCCTTCGCTTCCCATTTATTGGGTGTGTGCATGGCCAACTGTCCTCACTTGCGTCTATCTGCAGGAATTGCCTCGCCCTGAAGATCACCACCCCGGTCACTCATCCAGTGACTGACCAGTTAAAGATGCTAAAGGCCTTGAAATTGGCTGAGGCCTTTGTTGCAAGTGTGTTGTAGTTCCCAGGGCTCAATCCTGCTGCCTTCCTTCCCCACCAGATTTTGAACTCCTGCACTCTCCAATACATTTCCTGCACCTGATCAGTCTCAGATTCTGCTTTCCAAGAGCCCGGTGTGGTCCAAAGAAGCTGACTCTGAGTGCAATTTTAATTAAGGATGAGCAGCTGGCCTGCTGGCTGTAAGGAGCCCCCTCAGTGATAGCAGGGAGAGCTGCTCACAGGATAACAGTGCAAACCTGGTAAACCCTTACTCGTGGCCACCTGGGCCTGTGCACCAGTGGAAGGGCCCCTGTGAGCTGATACAATCTATCAGACAGCTGCAGCTGCACGCATGTTCCTGGGATCAACTGATGCTTTGGGGCAAGCCAATAAACAGCTGAGAGTAATGAACCACCAATTAAAATAGAAGTGTTCGAGCCAGGGGCCTCCTTAAGCAGTATATCAAAAAAGACTCTTGACACCCAGGTGGCTCAGTCAGTTAAGGGACTGACTCTTGATTTCAGCTCAGGTCATGGTCTCGTGGTCCTGAGATCAAGTCCTGCCTTCAGGCTGGGTGTGGAGCCTGCTTAAGATTCTCTCTATCCCTCTCCCTCTGCCCCTCTTCCCTCTCCCCTCATCCCAAGCCCATAGCTCGTGCGTGCCCTCTCTCTCTCCCCCCTTCCTTCTCTCCCTCTTTAAAAAAAAGACTCTTATCCTATTTTTTTTTTTGCCCCAGGGGTACAGCTTACACATTTCACAGCACTCACCATAGCATAAACCCTCCCCGATGTCCATAACTCATCCACCCTATCCCTACCCTCCCACAAGACTCTTATCTTTTACAACTGGAAGGTATGAAAATTTTAGGATTGGACCCAGGACTTAATTTAAGAGTAGGAGAGCTCCAGGAAACATAATATTTTCCACCTTGCACCATTCACTACTCCAAGGTCAGGGCCTTGATTTAGAAGTAAGGGGAACCTAAGATATGGGATGGGGATAGTTGAGTTGATATATTAAAAACTCTTGACTCCTCACATCTTCCTAAACCCTCTGAGCCTGCAGAAGTTAGTCCACTCCTCTCTGTTAAAGGCTAGGGACCAACCTCCCTTTCTCAAAAATTAAGGGACTTCTGCCTAACACAATTCTTGATCTGTTCCCACCTCCTGGCCACCAGACCTACAGAGCTCAGTCAAAATATACTCCCACTCAAGAAGTATTGGCTCTGCGAACGAAGCAAAGAAATTACACTTTAATATTGGTGCAGGACCCCGAGATGTACCAGGAGGAACTGGAAGAGTATGGGACTGAATTCTGAGAATAACTACATCAACAGGAGCAGAACATACACTAGATTAGATGAGACTGAGAAAGAGTCTGTCCTCCAGCAGTGCTTTTCTGTGATACAGAATTTAACACACCAGCAAGGATCCAGGGAGACCATACTAAGACATTCCTAGGGTGGCTCTTACTAAATGAATAGAAATGCCAGACATATTGTGGTTAATAATGAAGGAATCAAAAGACTTGAGAAGTGGGCATGCTAGAGTGGAATAAATAAATGATAAGAATTAAGTGAGCAAATGAATAAACGGTTTAGATTTCCTTGGTAAGAGACAATTACCCGTGGCTGCCTCAATCCTCTTTCTAGGCCTCAGATTTGATCACATCATTCTTCATTACCACATTCCAAATAAAATTCTACTCCATTGTTTTCAATTTATTATATATTTATTAATTTTTTATGGTGTGTTCCTGGCAGATATTGGTACTCCAAAAATACCTGTTGAATAAACAAATTGCCTTACAAGCTCTCAAGACTCAGCTCTTCCCACTGCCTTGTCTTCCATATGCCTCTCATTTAAAAGGCCAGATGCAATGACCTTCTCACCATTCCCCAAATACAACAGCCCTTCACAGCCTCTCCCTTTGTATAAGCTGATCGCTTTGCCTCAAGCTGGTTCAACATTCTTTATTCACTCACCCCACGAATATTGATTGTGTGCCCCACACACACTCAGTGCCAACTCTTTGTGCCATCTTCTCTGAGAAGGCATTCTAGGGCATTCTAGTGCATTCTAGCCTCTGCCAAGCTGAGTGCTGTTCTCTGGGCCATGGCACTTTAGACCTCCCCCACTAGAACTCTCCCCTTTGGACTGCTATTTGTCAGCTTCCAGAATCTTCTCTACTTCACTAAGTGAACTCAGAGCAGAGAGACCGCCGACGAGCTCCCACCCTGGCAAATGGGGGCAGGTTGGTTTTGATTTTGTCTGCCTAGTCTCATTTTCAACATTCTTGGAGCAACACCCCTACTTCTTTTGGGGAACTACTGCTCTTCCCCGCCACCCCCCCCCGTATGGTTCCACCTGGTAATCACAACTGACTAGTCCCAGATGTGACACATGCCCTTAGTCGCAGAGCTTTGGCTAGCAGTGCATCTCCTTGGACACTGTGCTTGGTCCAAGGATGGGCATGCGACTCAAGCCAGATCAATAAGAGTCCTTCTCTGGGGACATTATATATGGACACCGTGAAGGGAGAAACCCCCCTCTCCCCTCTGGGGTCCACTAACTTAAAGTAGGCTGTGGCCGTGATCTCCTCCTCTCACTAAGTGGAGGAAATGCATCTGAAATAGGGAAAAAAGTGGCCAACCGGGAGAGAGAAGCAGAGTGGGGACAATGGGGACAATAAGAACATTATTTTAGTTTCTGAAATCCCTGAAGCCACAGACACCCCTAGGATTCAGGTAAATCATCAAAAAAATTGAGTGAACACAAATGAAATTTAAAAAACTTTCAAAACAGGCCGCCTGGGTGGCTCAGTGGGTTAAGCCTCTGCCTTCGGCTCAGGTCATGATCTCAGGGTCCTGGGATCGAGGCCCACATCGGGCTCTCTGCTCAGCAGGGAGCCTGCTTCCCCCTCTCTCTCTGCCTGCCTCTGCCTACTTGTGATCTCTCTCTCTCTGTCAAATAAATAAATAAAATCTTTAAAAAAAAAAACTTTCAAAATAGTGTTCATTATCGAAACTCAATTCAAACATATTCAATGACCCCATAAATTATCATTGAGCCTCTACTATGTGCTGAGCATTCTTTTATATGTAGACTGTCACAAACACCTTTTTTCATAACATAATTCCACTTTACAATGCTATTTAAAACTAGTACTTACCTCCAAAAAAGTAAACAAGCCCTTAGAATCTTACTAAATATTTTTTTTGGGTGATAAACCCAACCTTGTTTTTTTAAAGACTTACTTCTTCATTTGAGCGGGAGCAGCAGGAGCAGGAGGGAGAATCTTCAGCAGACTCCCCGCTGAGCACGGAGCCTGAGGAGGCTGGATCTCACCACCCCGATATAATGACCTGAGCCTAAATCAACAGTGGGACACTTAACTGACTGAGCCACCCAGGGACCCCCAACCCTCTTTTACTGTATTTATATGCTTGGTTATTGGATAATTTCTATTCTAATGTGAAAGCAGATAATACCCCCCCCAAAAAAATTTGGCATAGATATTGGATCAGTAATGTGAAAGTCGGTTGACCAGTCCATAAAAATATATAAAATTAGATCAGAAATAAAAATGCATACTATAGGGCGCCTGGGTGGCTCAGTGGGTTAAAGCCTCTGCCTTCGGCTCAGGTCATGATCTCAGGGTCCTGGGATCGAGGCCCGCATCGGGCTCTCTGCTCCGCCGGGAGCCTGCTTCCTCCTCTCTCTCTGCCTGCCTCTCTACCTACTTGTGCTCTCTCTCTGTGTCAAATAAATAAAATTTAAAAAAATGCATACTATATATATTTACCCATAAAAACTGAAATTCATTTAATTCTTGATAAATCTGGAGTTAGATAATATAAGAATCATATTGCTTTTCAAGGATCTATCTAACTCTGTTACCCAAATTCACTGACAAGTTTTCCCTCAATAGATTAGCATGGAATCAATGTGCTAGATTTCAAATTCATGGGGTCAATGTTCCTGTTGTAAAGCATGCAGCCCAAAACTTAACATCCTTAAAGATGTGAGGTAGCCCAAACAGAATACGGGATTCCTACCACCTCCCCCACTGTAAATCTTGAACGTAGAACTTTGCCATTCAAGGACTAAATACTTGAGGTATAAACTCTTATAGAATAACTCAAAACTGCAACATGTACTTTTCTGAAGGGACCAAATGATGCAGCTGGTAGTTTCAAGTAAATCACTTAACTATGTGTATTTACTAAATCAAGCTATGTATCAGAATCATTGCTTTTTAAAACCATAGCTATCTGGGTACTGACCTACTTGTCAGGCAGATTCTGAATCCATATATTCAAGATAAAGCCTGAGCAACTATCCTTTTTTCAATTTCCAAGATCATAATGATGCAAAGCCAGATTTCAGATCTAGAAAATACCCCAGAACTCTCATAAGAATGAATCTTTCTTTTTCTCTCTCTCATCATGCACCCTCAACTTTTTTTAATGTCCATGAAATGAGATGTAAAACTTCAGCTAATATGGAAGAGATGGTTAATTTGTATCATGAAGATATACTTAGGAAACATGATATATTTCCATATCCTAGAACTAGGGAATTCATGAAGATCATAGAACACAAGCCTTCCAAATATCAAGCATCTACTGTATCTTATAAATTTTAAGATTGCAATGGCAGCCATATGATATTTAAATCATTGAATTTTAGAACTCAAATAGGCTTGGAAACTCATTTAGTCCAACGCCCCTCATTTTAAGAGAAGAAAAATTAGAGCTTTTGATGTTACATATTAACAGATTTCATGAGACAAATGAACTCCAAAATGTATACTTTACTGTAAATTTTTCGAATTTTGCTTTGGTGAGCATAGTCATCTCCCAAGTCACCTAAGCCTTCAAAAATACTGAAACTGATCCCCGGAGTCCATCACGTCAATGAGTCAATAAATAAGGAACTCATTTCATCTTTAAAAACTTCTCAGTTGGCAGGGGCACCTGGCTGTCTCAGTCAGTGGAGCATGTGACTCTTGATCTTGGGGTTGTAAGCTTAAGCTCCGTTTTGGGTGTAGAGACTTCTTTCCATCTGCTGAAATGGTCAGTTGACCTCATCATTTATAAAACCTCTCATTTGAAAAAAAAAAAAGGCATTCTACAAATGCATTCTAGAAATCAAGTTGAAAACTCTTGATAGATTATTGTGTTTTGCTCTAAGATGGAGCATATTCTAAAACAGAGCAGACCATGACATAGGTTTGTGGCTCAGGTTTACTTTCAGGAAACATTCAAGCCTTCTTAATTTTGGTTGTGAATCTGAGCAGAACATGTGACTTTCTAATCATAACAAACAGTGTTTGAAAAGAATACTAGTTATTGGTTTTCAAGAGAATTCTATCTCAAGTGAAACTGATATAATATTTTTTGTAGATAAGCATATATTGGTTCATTGTACACAGTGCCAGTTTTTATGACATTAAGATTAAAGATACCACAAAATGATACTAGTTCTTAAAAGTTATCTTTAAATGTTTAATGTCTGTCTTTGGGGCACCTGGGTGGCTCAGTCAGTTAAGTATCCAACTCTTGGTCTGGCTCAAGTCTCGATCTCAGGGTCATGAGTTCAAGTCCCACAGGAGAAAAAAAATGTTTAATGCCTGTCTAATTAAGGACATCTGTAACCTTATGTGGCTTATAGTATGTCACTATTTTATATAGCAACAGCCCAAAGAAAACTGTCAAGGTTAGACTAAATTTGTGCTACCTTAAAACGCTTCTTTTCTCAAAAGAAAAATAAAAAGTTGAAAGAACTCCCAGAAAAAGACCTCATAACATCATAATAAGATTAAGAAGTGATTTTTAAAGATTTTTATTATTTATTTATTTGACACAGAGAGAGAGATCACAGCAAGTAGGCAGAGAGGCAGGCAGAGAGACAGGGAGAGGAGGAAGCAGGCTCCCTGCTGAGCAGAGAGCCGGATGTGGGCCTCAATCCCAGGACGCTGAGATCATGACCTGAGCCGAAAGCAGAGGCTTTAACCCACTGAGCCACCCAGGTGCCCAAGAAGTGATTTTTAAAAATACAAACTATACCGGAGAAGAAATAAAATATTCCAAAAACATATTTGAGAGTAAAATTTATCTGTGATCTTCCTGAGAGACTGGGCTAATGTAGGAAATACAATCAACTATGTCAATCCTTTGAACATAAAAGTGGAAGCACGTCAATTTCTTGACTAAAATAGTAAATATTGTTAATATTATCTAGGATTTTATATATGTGCATTGCGTGGCTCACTAGCTAATGTTCTTGGCAACAGTTTCCCAGCTAACACAGAAGTCCTTTTTAAGTCACTCTTGTAACTCCTGTTTGCCAGAGAACATATCCTGGAGATAAAAATATAGTCATGATAAAAGTATTCTCTAAATCTATCCTAGTTGAGAGAATGCAATCCATTTCAAATTTTTCAATAAGAAAAAAGTCCCCAAGATGGGTTTTCTTGGCTATAGTTTGATATTTACCATTTTCTTTCTCTTCTATTCTGTAGTGATACCTCCTATCACTGCCACAGCCAAAAATGGCAGCTACCTCACTATCGTTCACAGAAGTGGCCATCACCAATGGTTGGCAAAGAAACTTAGATTTTGCTAAGACTCATCAACATCCAAGTCAAGGCTTCCTCATTTTATCAGTGTCGATCTCTGTGCTGAGTCCACCATCTCTCATTTTCCAGAACAGTTGGCACCAGAGGTGATGAATGAATAAATGGATATTTCTGAAAAGTGTTTATTTTCATGTTTACGGAGGCTGTTATTATATTCCCTTTACCCTAGAAAATGTGGACTAAGTCAGAGGAGAAGATGCCATATACAGAATCACCAGCCTTTTCTAACTCTGGCCTGTTTTCTGTCAACCGAATGAGAGCATCTTGACTTCTCTTAGGATATTTCTTTCTCAAGAGGATTCAGAGCCCTCATGTAAATAGATCCCCCTAAAGACCTTCCCCACCTATCCTCCGGACATACGTGGACACATCTGAACCCCTGACATTTCCCCCATTTACATTTCCACAGAGACTTACTATCATCAACATAAATATTTCCATCTCCACCCCAAACCCACTCTTCCCCTAATCTTCTTCATCTCAGCAACTGGTACTTTCATCTACACAGTTGATCAGGCCAAAGATGTTCCAGTCATCTGTAATTCCTGCTTCCCTTGCCTCCTATATACACTCCCCAGCAAGGCATATCAGCATCATGCACAAATACTTCTTAACTCTGACTGTTGGCCATTTATATTTCCCCGAGAGCTTCCTAGTTGGTTTTCCTGCGCCTGCTTTTATCCCTGTGTTTTCCATTCCCCACACAGCAGTCAGAGTAATCTTTTTAAAAGTGATCATTGTCTTCCCTGCCCTGCAGTGAAAGAGAATCCAAACTCCTTACCATGGCCTACATATCTCTATGTGATCTGGCCCTATCCACCTGTATTATTTATCTATTGCTGAGTAATGCAGTATCCAAAAACTCAGTGGCTTGGAACAATATTTACTACCTGACAGTTTCTGTAGGTAAAAAACCCAAGCTGTAGTTCAGCTGGGTCTCTGCTTCAGGGCCCTTCCAAGCTGCATTCAAGGTGAGGGGAAGGGCTGCAAGTCATCTCAGTGCTCAGTTGGACAGGATCCTCTTCCAAGCTCATTCACGTGCTTGTTGGCAGGATTCAGTGTATCGTGGCCTGTTGGTCTGAAGAACTCAGTTCTTTACTGATTATAGGCCAACTTCCCCCCTAGTTCTTTAGCACATGGGTCTCCCTCTAGGGCAGCTCAAAACTTTGTGATTTGTTTCACCAGAGGAGTGAAAAGGGGAGAGAAAGAGAGAGAGTACAAGAAGGAGGTCACAGGTTTTTACAGCCTGGTCTCAGAAGCGGTATTCCATCACTCCTGCCATATGCTGTTTGTTAGAAGTGAGTCACTAAGTCCATCCTAGACAAAAGGGAAGGGCATTGCACAAGGGAGTGAACGCTAGGAAATAGGTTCCTCAGGAGCCATGTCAGATGCTGCACACCATACCTGCTCTAACCTCATCTCCCAGGCCTCTCACCTTTGTTGCTCCGGCTCCCGATACACTGGCCTTCATCCTTTCCTTTGACTACACTAAGCTCTACTTTACCTTACCGCCTTGCCCTAGCTATTCTCCTACCTGGGAACTTTCATCCTGGACCTACATGTGGCCAGCTCCCTCAAGAGTTCATGTCTCTGCTCGGATATTCTGCCTTTCCCTGAACACTCCAGCTGAATGTATCACCAGCCTCTAGTCCCTCCCTGTCCCATCACCATATTTGATTGGGGGCTTGGGACCAAGTCACCAAAACAGTCACTCCTTTCTGATTCTTTCTAGAGCACTAGAAACAAAATCAATCAAATCAAAACAAACAACAACAGGAAAAACACTTAGAGCTGGACAAACTAATGGGCAGATAGTGGAGTGAGTTCCCATAATTATGAAGCATCAAATAAATTAAGATCAGCCACAGCCCTGCTTTTATCTGCTCATGGAACTCAGGTTGACTTCTACTGACTGACTGGACTCCGCACAGACATACGGCAAGAATAAGAATGTAGCAAATACATTTCAGGATGCTTTTCCCAAATTAAATATCTGCACAAGGGCGCCTGGGTGGCTCAGTGGGTTAAAGCCTCTGCTTTCGGCTCAGGTCATGATCTCAGGATCCTGGGATCGAGGCCCACATTGGGCTCTCTGCTCAGCAGGGAGCCTGCTTCCTCCTCTCTCCTCTCTCTCTGCCTGCCTCTCTGCCTACTTGTGATCTCTCTGTCAAATAAATATATAAAATCTTTAAAAAATATATCTGCACAAATTAATGAAGTTAATGGACCACTAAACTCGAATTTTCCATTCATCCCCAACATACAATGAATGAAACATATACTTAAGCGAAGAAAGAAAAAATGCTTGGCCTCTAGAACCCAGGTGTTGGCATACGTGTTGCCAACAGGAACAGTTAGTTGCAAGTAAGAGGAGTACATCTCGGAGAAACAGGCACTTTTAAAAGTTAAAGCCATGAGGAATCCAGAAAGTCTGGCTAACTGTGAGAAGCCCTTCACCTTATGGCAAGTCGCAGCATGCAGAGAAGTCAGAACTATTTCATAAGATCTGCCCAGTGTCTCCTCACAAATTGAAAGGACTATTTGGCCATAATCTCTGTACTTCCCAAAACAATGACACAAGTGAGTACGGCACACGGATAAAGATGTTTTCATTACTCAGGGAGCTGACTTCAAACAGCTTCAGGTTTCATTTGCAGAAGTGAAGACAAGATCTAAACCAGTGAATAAATATTTGTTTAGGTTGTCCTTTTTGACTGTTGGCCACGAGAGCGAGACTAGTTAGGAAATATTAATATGCTGATTGCCACGATGTTACCTGAACCGGGTGGCTTGGCATTGCTACTGGAGTCCCAAGGCCACAGCAGAGCAGACTCATCCTTGGAAATACAGCCCCAGGATTCGTTAGCAGGACCTTCCAGGCAGGGCTGGGAAACGGCAAGGACGACTTCGGTTTACATTTCTCGGCCCAGGCTCTTGGGACAAAAAACGGACTTGGCATTGCTAGGATTCATTTACCCGCTCTGCTTTTGTTTTCCTATTTATTGGCAGTCACAAAACTAATGAGTGCCTTCAGGGGACATTTTGAACAACTCTAAAGACCAAAAACCAAAAAAAAGAGAAAATTTAAATGTATACTCTTTCCTAAACAGAGCAGAAGAATATACCATGCCCTTTGGTAGAAAGCAAAATATCAACTGGGACTTTTCTAAGTTAGCTTATAAATGTAGCTTAATTATAATAATCATACACATGGAATCTTTTAACTAGATAAACTGAACAGTTTTCTGTTTAATTTAAATAAAAATTTAAAACTAAAGCAGCAAAAATAACTACAAAATTTCTGCAACAACAATGGTCAATGGAGTTCACTAGCCCTCCTTGACATCAAGTCAAATATAAGGCAACAGTTATTCTAAACAATATTGAACATACAAATAGATCAACAGAATGGAACCAAAATTGTAGAAGTAAATGTAAAAGAGCATAATGTTTGATAAGTAATGCTTCAAATCAATGGAGAAAAAGTATTTGATAAAACAATTGGATACCACCAGGTAGCAATCGAGGGAAAAAGATTTTGGATTCCTTATTTCATAACTTACGTTAAAAGAAGTCCCAGTTCAGATTTAAACATGAAAAGAAAATGTTAAGGACATTAAGAAAGAAATATTGAAAAATTTAAGTAATCTTTGAGCAGGAAAATCTTTCTAATATTAATAAGAAGTCCAGAATTAAATTTTATGACATAACAATATTGTAAGTGTGTGTGTGTGTGTGTGTGTGTGTGTGTGTGTGTGTGAATAATAAATCAAGTCAAGATGCCAAACACAAACTGGGAATAATGTTTATGATAGATGCTTACAACAGGGAACAGCCTCTTAATAAATGGTGTTGGGGAAACTGTGAACAGCCACATGCAAAAGAATGAAACTGGACCACTCTGTTACACCATATACAAAATTAACTCAAAATGAATTAAAGACCTGAAACTACCGAATTCCTAGGAGAAAACATAAGCAGTAAGCTCCTCGACATAGGTTTTGGTGATGATTTTCTGACTCTGACACCAAAAACAAAACAACAAAAGCAAAAATAAACAAGTGGAACCCATCAAACTAAAGAGCTTCTGCACAGCAAACGAAAGCATCAACAAAATGAAAAGGCAGCCTAGTAAATGGGAGCCTAGTACATGCAAGTCATATGTCAGATAAGAGGTTAATACCCAAATTTTATGAAGAATTGATATAACCTAATAGAAAAAACAATCTGATTTAAAAATGGGCAGAAGATCTGAATAGACATTTTTCTTTTCTTTTTTTTTTTAAGATTTTATTTATTTATTTGACACAGAGAAAGAGATTACAAGTAGGCAGAGAGGCAGGCAGAGAGACAGGGAGAGGAGTAAGCAGGCTCCCTGCCGAGCAGAGAGCCCGATGCGGGCCTCGATTCCATGACGCTGAGATCATGACCTGAGCCGAAAGCAGAGGCTTTAACCCACTGAGCCACCCAGGTGCCCTGAATAGACATTTTTCTAAAAAGAATACAGATGGCCAATAGGTGCATGAAAAGATGCTCAACCTCACTCATCAGCCAGGAAATGCAAATCAAAACCACAATGAGGTATCACCTCACACCTGTCAGAATGACTATCATCAAAAAGATAAGAAATAACAAGTGTTGGCAAGCATGTGAAGAAAAGTGAACTCTTGTGCACTTTCAGTGGGAATGTAAATTGGAGCATCCACTCTGGAAACTGTACAAAGGTTCCTTGAAAAACTAAAAATAGATCTACCATAGGATCCAGCAATTTTGCTTCTGGGTATTTATGCCAATTAACCAAAAACAGTAATTCAAAAAGATACATACATCCACATTTATTGCAGCATTATTTATAATAGCCAAGATATGGAAGCAACCTAAGTGTACATCAATGAATGAATGGATAAAGAAATCGTGGTATATATATAATATACACAATAAAATAGTACGAAATGTTGCCATTTGGGACAACACAGATGGGCCTGGAGAGTATCACCCTAAGTGAAATAAGTCAGAGAAAAACAAGAGTGATCTCTCTTATAAGTGGAATCTAAAACAAACAAATCAAACAAACAAAAGAAACAAAACAAGCTCATAGATAGAGAGAACAGATAGGTGGTTGCAAGGGGGCAATTATGAAAAATAGGAAAATAGGATATTAATTTCCTCTTTAATAGAGGAAAGAAAAGTAACATTCTTGGGATAGACCGCATCCTTGTAACAGGCAGGGAGATAAAAACACTAGAGGTACATATTTATTATGTGATGTGATATAAAACAGTTTGCGGAAAATGCTTTAGAGACACCGTGTCTACAGTGGTAAGGAACTCATTTTGGATCCAACCATTTAAATATAATAAAGAAAAACAGGAATTATAGTCAAAGTTAAGTTACATAAAAATAAATAAAAATTACTGAAGTTAATGGTTAAACATACAGGTGGTTCACTGAAAATTTACAACTATTCTGAAAATATTGCCCTATATATATTTGGAAAGAGTAGAGTTAAAGATTTTAATCTGTAGTCTGTCTAGTTAGTAATCAGGGAGGTGAAATTTACACACACACAAAAAAGGCAAAAACAAACTGGGAGTAATACTTGCAATTCATATTTAAAAATGTGTAATTCTCTAACACCAGGAACTTCCAGATATCAATAAGAAAAGACCAATAAAAAGTAAGCAAAATTTAGAAACAGACAAGCCAAGAGTAAATACAAATGTCTCTTCAAAACGTGAAAATATCTTCAAATCAAGAATGATTTTTAAAACACTAATTAAAACTATACTGAAATTCCACTTTTCACCCATCAGATTGGCAAAGTTCAAAAAGCCTGGTGAAGTACAATGATGGCAAATACATAATGGCCCAGGAATTCTGTGTGCTGCTCGTGAGTGTGTAAATGAATCCAACCTTCATGGAGAGCAGTGGGCAGTGTCTACCAAATTTTAAATGCACATATTTACAACCCAGAAATGCTACCTCCAAGAATTTATCCTATGTAAATACTTGGGCTTCTGAAAACTGACGCTTCTATAAAGCTCTACACTGGAGCATTGTTTACATTAGCAGAAATTGCCATCAGTTGGCATTGCTTAAGTAAGTGGCGAGTCATCTAAACCATGCTACTCTTATCTATCCACTGATCATTCTCCAACTTCTTTTTTTTCGATCCCAGGACCCTGAGATCATGACCTGAGCCGAAGGCAGAGGCTTTAACCCACTGAGCCGCCCAGGTGCCCTCATTCTCTAACTTCTATTTTGCTATTAGGCCCTAGTGTTCTAATACTCTCCCCAAACCCAGGAAATTAATCTTGAAGAGCCTAAATCAATTGTGGTCATTTCATTCTCCTTGGAATACAATAAAATCTCCAGACCACTGGCTCTGGAGGAATCCAGTGGCTGGAGGATGGGGCCAAGAAGAGATTTACTGTTCGCAAAATACCCCTTTGAACTCTTTGGATTTGCAACAAGGATGTGTATGTACGAAAAAAAAAATAAGCTTTGTTAATAACACTCTCCTCCATTTTAAAATCTGAGGCCTAAAAATTAGATTTTCACAGACTTTGAAAACAGTAGTAGAAATTCAACCTGAGTCTACTGTACTCCAGCCATAAAACACAAGGCCCAGCCTTTCCGGAAGTGAGGTTTGCTGTTGTTTGTTTTAAGAGCATCTCTTTCCTCCCCAGTGAAGATATAGAATGGTTCAGAGGCTGATGACTACAAAATTAGGCAAGCAAGTTCAAATTCTGTCTCCACGACTCCTTACCAGCTCTATGACGTTAGGCAGATAATATCTGACCCTCAGTTGGTCATCTTCAAACAGGCTAATAACGAAACCTCAGGATTGTGAGAATTCAATTAGTTTAAGTGAGATAAACCAGATAAAGTCCCCGAGCCCTGCGCTGAGCTTTCATGGCTGCTCTAGCGAGTGTCGCTCTCTGTACTGTGCTCACTGAATTAAAGGAGATTTAAGTGACCTTCTGGTTCAATATTTCAGGAATTTTTCAGCATTTCTCAAAATAATAAAAAAAACACCACATCAGCAGTCATAAAACTAAGATTGGGCTAACTTCTATTAAATCAGCGAAAGAAGAGTATTCTGAGCCATGTTTCTCATACTTCCAGTTTGTGAGGACATTACAATCACCTGGCAGGTTTCGGAACATACTGCTGCCTGGGTTCCATCTTTGGAGACTCTGACTTCATTGATTTGGGCTGCTGTCTGGGCAGCAGAACTTGAGAGGGAATTTTGAAGAGCTCAAGGCTGAGAACCACTGACCTAGGCTCTTCATTGAATGATCTGCTATTAATTTGGTCGTTGCTATTCTCATCTTGTTGGTAGAAGTTTTGAAGGTTTATGCATTTCCCCCCATAGATGAGAAGTTTCATCAGGGCAAAAATTATCTCTTTCTTTTCTTTTCTCTTTTCCCTCTGCCTTCTACCTTCCCTTTAGACTCGCTAAGTACCTAGCTGACTCTCAGTCTTCTCTGGTGATTGATCAGCTCTTAAAAATTGAAAAGTCTGGGCGCCTGGGTGGCTCAGTGGGTTAAGCCTCTGCCTTCAGCTCAGGTCATGATCTCAGGGTCCTGGGATCGAGCCCCACATCGGGTTCTCTGCTCTGCAGGAAGCCTGCTTCCTCCTCTCTCTCTGCCTCTCTGCCTACTTATGATCTCTCTCTGTGTGTCAAATAAATAAATAAAATCTAAAAAAAAAAAAATTGAAAAGTCTGACAGCAGCTAGAGGCCTCCCTTCATTAGGGTCTTCCTCCCCAGGTAGGAAACTTGCTTAATGAGAACGGCAATCAGGTGTGGCACATCTGCCCCACTGCCGTTGCTCTTTCCACAAGTGAATATTTCAGAAACGGGTTCCATTCCCAGCCCAAACAGTCATGTTCCCAGTTGCTTTTCTTTTCCTCCCAATTATTTTCAACTTTTACTGGATTAAATAATCGTGCACATAAAACCATGCCCAGAAGTAACCAACTATTTTGGTTTTGCTTTTAGATATTTAGGGAAGGAATGTGATATAGCAGAGCACTGGATTTGAGGTCAGGACATGGGTTCAAGTCCTGCTCTACCACTTACCACTGGGGAGTCACTTTGTGCCATAGGCAGACCTTGATTTTCTACTTTATAAGGCAGGTAATGATAACATAGCATTGTTAGGATAATGAAATCATGTGCATGAAAAGCACTTTATAAAACATAAAGCCTTTTCCAAATATTAATTATGATTGTGAAAGGATTAAGTGAAAACCCTAAGCAACTGAATATATTGGTTGTGTTTAACAATTATCTAGCATACCCCCATTCGGAACAGAAAAAACTTCCCCTTAGGTCTTTCCTTGTTTGCCTAACATCAGAATTCACATCCCTGTCTAAAATTCAACTTGGTTATTTTTTATTCCCAATACTGTAATAGGACTAAAATGTGTCATCTGAACTCCAGACAGGCATGTTATTATCGAGACAGTCCTTTTTCCAATGAACTCTTTAGAAGGCGGACACAATATAAAAGGCAAAGGGAAGGAAACTGATGGGTACCGCTCCTTCATTCATTCTGCAGGACCGTGTGACAGGGGTAGGGGCTGTGGGAGGATCTGTGGTCCAAGTGATGGCCAGGACAGACCCTGGTGGAGCCCCAGTCCCGCAGGGACACAAGTGATAAACGTTACAGCTGCGAAAGCTGGCGATCATTAGCGGCGTATTCCACAGAGTCAAAGGCTGTAAGAATAAAGCTTAAAGAATTCGCCAGTCCAAACAGAGCTGGGCAGGACTGGTGCCCAGGCATGGAGAACAGGAAGGTCTGGGCGAGAGGGAGCATGGTTCGTTAGAATAACTGAAAGATGTTCAGTGTCGCTGGAATGTATGAGGGAAAGCGGTTGAGAGAAGAGCCTGGGAAGGTAAATATTACTCATAAGCCATGGAAGAAGCCCTGTCAAGGATTTGGATTTTATCCTAAGAGCACTGGGAAACCATTAAAAGACTTGAAACAGGAAAATGATATCATCAGATCCCTAGGGGTTTTGTTTGTGGGTTTTGCTTGGTTGCAATGTAGAGCATGCATCTGAGGGGAGGAAGAGGGGGTCAAGGGGACCAGAGGAGAGGTATTTGTGACCCGGTCTTACGTGGTGACAGAGTCCGAGAGATGGAAGGGAATAATCGTTGTGAAACTCAAATCTGGAGTCACCTGGGTGATTCAGACTGTTAGCGTCTGCCTTTGGCTCAGGTCATGATCGCAGGGTCCTGGGATTGAGTCCCGCATCAGGCTCCCTGCTCATCGGGGAGCCTGCTTCTGCCCCTCCTCCCTGTTCACGTTCTCTCTCTGTGTGTGTCTTAAATTAATAAAATCTTTCAAAAAAATAAAAAAATAAAACTCAGATCTGATCACATCACCCCCATGCTTGAAACTCTTCAAACTTTTCCCATTGTTCTTAGAATAAAATTTCAAAAACTTTTAACGTGGCTTAAAGGGCGCTTTGTGTTTTGGACTCCTTCCCCTTGCACTCTGAACCTCTGTGTTTCTTGTATGTATTAAGTTCTTTGGACCTGAGGGCCATCCTACACAACATGCCCAGAAACTTAATACAGGCCATGACTGGTTCACTGAGCGATGAATGAAGTGGATAATTTAGGGAACATGTAGGAAGTCAAATCAACAGGACTTGGAGGAGAGAAGGACATCAAGGATAAAGCAAAGTTTTCTGGCTTGAGCGACTGGTTGGTGTAGGGAACATGTGGAAAGGAGACACAGTAGATGGTTCAATCTGGCTTATACTGAGTTTGAGGTGGCTGCAAGCTTTCCAAGAGCGGATGCTAACTAAGCATTTGCATCGAAGTACTTAGCACATGCCAGATTCTGTGCCAGGCACTTTCACGTGTATTAGCTCGTGTAATTAACCAAAGCCAAATGTAGATAAAAACAATTAACTATATGACCTAATTTTAAAGTAGCCTCTACCCTAATTATGTTAATCTGGACTATGAATAGCCTACACCCATTCATCTGAGGAAATGAGCATTTTATCCTGAAGGAGTTTAAAACTGTCTAATGATTGAATCACTTCATTTCCAAAGTAACCCTATGGTATGATTATGGAAAGACTTAAAAAACAAAAGCAAGCAGAGATGGGCTGGTGAGTAATTTTATTCCCATGGAGCAGTTTTAGCCTGTCCTGGTCTTTTGCATGAGTAGTCGGGAGGGTCCAGTTTATTTTATTTTTATTGTATTTTTTAAGGATTTTATTTATTTGAGAAAGAGAGAGAGAGAGAGAAGGTGCCTACAAGTGGGGGAGGGGCAGAGGCAGAGGGAGAGTCAGACTCCCCACTGAGCAGGGACCCTGCTGATGTGGGGCTCGTTTGCAGGACCCTGAGATCATGACCCGAGCTGAAGGCAGACCCTTAATCAACTGAGCCACCCAGTCACCCCTGGGTCCAGTTTATTTTAAATAAGCCCAAAGAGAGTGCCTGGGTGGCTCAGTGGGTTAAAGCCTCTGCCTTCTGCTCAGGTCTTGATCTCAGGGTCCTGGGATCGAGGCCCACATCAGGCTCTCTGCTCAGCGGGGAGCCTGCTTCCTCCTCTCTCTCTGCCTCCCTCTCTGCCTACTTGTAATCTCTCTCTCTGTCACATAAATAAATAAAATCTTTTAAAAAAATTAAATAAATATGCCCAAAAAGGGAAAGAAGAAAATGTCCTACCACTTTCACCTCCAACAACACTCCTCATTCCACATTACCTGGTACACCAATTTCTGTAAGGGCTTCCCCTTCCTACTTTTGGCAAGATATTAAGAGCCAGGCCTATCAAGTATTTCTTCCACCAGAGTTTATGTATTTTGTGCCTCTGTGTTGTACGTCAGGTGCGCCATTAGTATTCCAGAATACATTTCCATTGCACCCTTCAAGCCTGCAGACTCTAGTTCCTCAGCAATGGAAGTAAGCTCTGTGCTCCCTAATAGTTTAGAAAAATGTTTCTCGAAGTACAATCTGCAGTCAAGCACACTGGAATCAAGAGAGCTGTTTTCTTAGAATGTAGGCTTTGCCCCTATCCACCCCTCCCCCCATCTACTAAGTCAGCATTTCTCAAGATGGGGCCCAGGAGTCTGCATTTTTTTAAAATAGCTGTGTAGGTGCTATTTTTTCAGACTAAAGTTTGAGAATGTGGAAAAACATTTTAAGGGTGGTAGGTAATTTTCATTACACATTTTGCTAACAAATAGTTATAGAATATCTCTTCACAGAGAAGCAATATACTAGAACAATAAATACATCAAATAAATAAATTAAAATTTGAACACTGAAGTAAAAACGTGAAGCTGTTTGAACACTCTGAATTGGACTCCATGAAAGAAGTCTTTAAAAGATTTTACCCAACTACTAGAGTAACTGGTGGAGAACAGAGTTGTAAATATTTTACGCAGGACAACTAACTACCAGATGAGTATTTGCTGATTACAAAAAAATAAGCTAACTGAAAGGGGTACTTTATGATTAAGATGTTTGATGGAGAGGAAGGAAGATTTATGGTACAGAGTAATTTCTAAGTTATGAGGTTTTTGTTATTAGATTGTTTTCTGTTTTGTTCATGTGTGTGTTTGTTTTTGATTAGCACTTTTCAAAGTTTCCTAAAAGTAATGACAGAATTGACTCAGTGAATTAAACTCTCAATTATTGCTGACAAACTTTTATCAAATGTCTGTATCATTACTCACTGAAAGATTGTGTGCATGTTTACATATATACACATATATTTAATATATACACATATATACAAAATACATAGAGATATATAATACTCAACCCAAACTGGAATATTTCAGGGTGGTTAAAGCTCTTTTATTTTCCAAGACAAGTAAATACTGTTATTTGAAAGATGCTGAATAAATGGAGGTATGAGACTAGATCTTTGCTTACTCTGTATGTCGTAAATTTGAAAAACAGAAGAAATATCATTTTTGTGAATTTTTTCATTCACAGAGCCGCAGTCTTTTTGCTGTTGTTCAGATACTAAAAGGTTAATTTTTAAGGACTTTTCTTTTGCAAAATAAATAGAAAATTCTATTATCTATCAATTAAATATAGGTAAGAAGTAACAGACATTGAACAGAAGAGAGATACATATTATGCATGCAAGGAAAATTAAAACTTGGATGTTGGGGAAGGGAAGAGTGCGCTTTGATGTACAAAAGAACCATTGTTTGTGTGGGACAAAACCTCCCCAGTATGGAATGGAGATAAAAAGGAGGGAGTTTCTAGCAGATCAAGGTCAACCGAGATCTATGAATAACATAAATGCTATTAATCTAGTACCGAATGAATCAAGGGGGTTCAGCAGGGTATGGTTATGTGGCAAAGTTCGTGGCAGGAGTGTTTTATGTCACTTTGTATTAGATAATGAGCATATTCATCAAGATTCCTAAATACTATCCAAACTGGCATAGAAGAAGCTTTAAGGAGCTTGAGAGAACAAATCAAAGAACTTAGATCTGAGGCCCAGCAAGGTAATAGGGATGTTCAAACAGGGCAGCAAGTTTAGATATTTGCAGGCATCCGTACAATCTCACTCTGCAGGAAATAGCGTGAGAAAGGATTTCTTAGTTGGATGGCTAGCAGCTTATTATGTATAATGTCGCCTCCCTCATTATGTCCTCGTTTATTAGTTCGAGGAGATGCAGACGGTAATACCTTAAAAGACTATATGCTGGAAAACATAGAATTCTTTTCCTCTTAGGGCTAATTTAAAATACAAAATCAGCGGTGTCTCCTTTCTTCAGGGAAACAGTAAAAATATCACTAAGTAAGTATCATTCTCTTTTTCCAGATTAGGCTACCTGAACCCTTGGGAAGCCTTTCATCTAAGTTATACTGAAATAAACATTTGTTGAAATATATATTAATATAAAAAATAGACATTTTTTACATTCCAGACCCATACCTTTTGAAAGCAGAATATGAGGCTTTGAAAAAAAGAGAAAAGACATAAAAAGAAAGAGATTCGAGAAGAAAACAGAGGACTTGTAATTCATAATAGTAAAGAATTCCCACAGAAAACAGGAAAAAAAAAAGAAAAAGGAGACAAGACAAAGCAAAAGAATTAATATAAAGATTAATTTTTTTAAACTACAAAGTAGTACAATTTTCACTAATGGATTGAATTTCCATCCATCCACCGAGGCACAGAACTTATATAATACATTGGAAACTCATAAACAGCAAGCTCTCTAGAAGACTAGCCCGTGAATAACATCTTAATCTGAATGTAGCAGGCCATATGTATTGAGTTCCTACCATTTAGTCCCTATTTCAACCTTATTCATTCATTCATTTAACAAATACTAAATGCATTGAATTAGGCATTGAGGATACTGCAGTGAACAAGACATACATAATTATTGCCCTCATCAAGTTTCTTGTTTGGTTGATTTTGGTGGTTACAGTGGGTTGACTGGTGTTCTCCAAAAATTCAAGCCTACCCAGAACCTCAGAATGTAGAAATAGGGTCTTTGTAGAGGTAACCAAGGATTTTGAGATAAAGTCAACCTGGATTTAGGATGGGCCCTAAATCCAATGTTTGATGTCCTCATAAGAGGAGCAGACACAGGGAGACACAGAAAGGAAGTGATGGGAAGATGGAGACAGAGATTGGAGCAGTAGAGCGACAAGCCAGGGAATGCCAAGAATTATCAGCAGCCACCAGAAACCAAGAGAGAGGCGTGGGATGGTTTTCCTTTGGAGCCTCCAGAAGGAACCAACCCCGCTGAAACCTTGATTTCAGACTTTCTGGCCTCCAAAACTATGACAGAATAAATTTATTTGTTTTAGGCCACCAAGTCCATCGCCATTTGTAATGGCAAACCTTGGAAAACCAATACAGCGGTAGACAGAGTTACTGGAAAAATCAGCTCACAGACTACAGTCTCTCTTATCACAGTGTCACTGAGCATGGGAGTAGCCTGAGGAAACACAGGTGCCCATGGGCACTGTCTTTAACAAACTCCTCAGTAAAAGGACTAAAGAATGAGAGTGGGTTTGCTAATAGGTTCACAAACTATTTGAGTCTGAAGAAACTTTGATATTGTCTAGAATCATCCTATTCATTTCACAGCTGAAGAAATTGATGTGATCTGTCTTTTGGCTTCCTTTCTCCTTTGCCTCAAGTGGGATGCAGATGGTCCTATCTCATGCAGGAAATCTCTGTCTGGCTGACACCCTGAATGATTCAGCTGGATTCATGGAGGGGTGGCGGGGGGATTTCTTGCCGGTAAGATAGTAACTATAAAATCCATTTACTGGCCAGTTAGTCTAGAGTACCTACTCTGTAAGTCACAATGGGAAAAGCCAGAAATATGAGCTCCTGTCCTTGAAAAACACATACACAATCCCAAATATGAGACATAGCACATTTAAACTATAAGTAAAGTCAAACAAGCACCTTTTTTGGTTCCCTGGGTTAAAATGAAAGACTCAAAACAAGGCAAAAGAAAAAGAAACTTTAGAACACTTTTCATCAGTGACATTTAAAACATGGGCAGGACTTTGCTCTCTGGCTTACACAGACTAACTCTACTTAGAAAAACCAGGCAAGCTGGATCTCTCTCTCTCTCTCTCTCTCTCACTCACTCACACACACACACGCACACACACACACACACACACACACACACACACACACACCCCTATTTAAGGTTACTGAAGAACTATGGAAGTAGCCACTTGAGCGGGTCAAGATCCTTGAAAGGAGAAAAGTTAATGAAGAGGGTGGGCAGAAAGTGACTACTGAGGTGCAGAGAAACAGAGCAAAACTTTCTGCAGTCTTACAGAACCAGAGTCAAAAATGGGAGTTCAGGACAATCGAGAAACCCAAGATACAAGAAGCCAGGATCCTGAAGAGAAGGGATCCATCCACAGGAAAACAAGTCCGATGGTCTGAGCCACGTTTCCTCTTGGACAGCCCTCCATTTGTCTGTGGTGCAGGCCACGGGAGAGTGACGCCAATCCAGAAAGTGCTTGCTAAGAAGCTGAAACACTAAGAAGAGTTATTGACAACCTCACTACACTAAGGAGAAAAAATAGAGTTCAGGGTCACCACACTGGAAGTGCCCAGGCAAACACTCTGGGGTTTCATTTGAAACTTCCTACACCTGAGAAGTAAGGGCAAACCCTAAAGAATCAGAGCCTTAAAGATGGAGACTCAGACTCAAATTAGTGTCCTTCCAATGGGATGAAGGTGATCTGCTCCTCTACTAGCTGCCTTCTGGAAATGAAACAACATCCTCTGAAGAAAGAGAGTATCATCTAGACCTTCTACAATTTTGTCCAAACCTTCCTTGAACGATTATCACATACACCCACAGAGAGAACTACAACTTAAAAATTCTAATAGAATCAGACACAGTTGTGATTCAGGTGTGGAAATGATCAGACCCAAATTTTAAAATAAAGGCAGATTTCCCTCTCCCGCTCTGCCACAGAGAGTTCATCAAGTGTCACAGACAAACTTGTCGTGCATGAAACTAGAATGGACCTGGCCGGGAATCTTGGTAACTCAGAAATGGGCTTCTCCTCTGAAGACGTTGTTGGTGTGGAGAGATCTTGAATAATAGGAGGGAAGTCTGACTGCTGTCCCAGAGGCTCATCTGTTACCCCTTAGTGATGACTCACGTGAGGTCAATACCTTCCCAAAACTCCTGCAGTCTTGAATTACTGCACGGTCTTTGAATTTTTCAAGTAAAGTTGAACTCTGTGTGAGAACAGGAGTTAGGGTGGTCTGGCTCCGAATATCACCAGAGAGTTTCCTATGCATTGAGACCCTGACACAGACTATAGGAAGGGAGAAAATGGAGGTCCCACACAGATTTAATTAAGATCCATTTACTGTCTTTCATCAGAGTCTAGGGGAGAACATGGAAGAGGGGGCTTGGAGAATTTTAGCCCCCAGCCCCTAACTTTTCCTGGCCCCACACTCACTAAGTCACAAATTGAAGAATGACTAAAACTAAGACAAGCCTCACTCACTATTACTTAATTCAGTGTATTTTCTTTGGTCTTTTTCCTCTCCTTTCTCCTTCCTGAGTTCCCTCCATGGACACTGCATTTTATCCCCTTCTCTTAAGGTGCCTTAAAACTAGGCACACTCCCCCCACTTTTCCCCTAAGCCCTGGCACAGGCCTGTACCTGAGGTAACAGCTTCTGGAACCAAGACAATCAAGTGGAAAGGAAACTGAGGGGGTGCCTGGCTCGCTCCACTGGCCGCATCAAGCACGCTCAGGGGGAAGGTAGGGCCTGGGCCTGACATGCGCACACACAGAACCGAACCATTGTCTCCCCTGTACCAGGACATATGACAGGCTTTGCTCTGGTCACATTTGGGCTCTGTGTGTCCTAGCAAACTAAACACAAAGGAGAGGGTGTTACCCCCTTTCTCTCCCTTCCCACAATTACTTTTAGTGGTGAAGCAGTTAATGTGGTATTCCTGCTCTTGGCTCAGAGTTTTCATTCTTTCTTGGCACCGTTTTATCCCAGGAGACAATAGCAGATTGTTCCTGGGGTTTGCAGAAGGATCCTGTTCTGGCAGGTCAGCTTCCAGTCAACAAGCTTGACAGCCTCTGCGAAGAACGTGCGTGTGCCGTGTTTGAACCTGACTTTCAAGTGTCTTTTCTAAAGACAATCATCCTAATCACAACCTGCAACTGTGTTAGGAACGCGCACAAAACTGAAACCAAAAATACTCCTAAGAGAGTCTGAGGGAGAAGCAAAGGAAGAGGGGAAAGCCCAAAAGAGTAGGCCAGGATACCAAGTAGGCTGCTGAAATCCTTGGACCAAAATCCTCCAGACCCTCTTCGCGTTACGTGATTAGAAAAAAGCCCTTCCCTTCCTCATACCTCTGACCTGGTGAACAGCCTTGAAACAGCTATGTTGGGTAATCTTAACCACAGCAATCAGCCCAGATGAGGAGCTTTCCTGGCAGGAAGGGAAAGAATGTAAGTAAAGCAAAGCAGAGCTCCCTACTAGGGCCTGTGGGTGTGTCCTGAGCCAGCAACTGCCCCCTGAGGCCTCGGGTGACCCCCCCACTCGCCCCCACCCTCCGCTGGCCAGTGGCCATTCTACTGAGAGCCAGGGGGAAAGCACCACACAGATAATCTTCAGTAAGATTGTCCTGGGGGGACAAGAAATCTGAACTTAAGAGAAACAATTACCAAAACCTTCGTATAGTCACAGTTCATAGAGCACAAAGCATTTTGGCCTACTGTGTCTCAAAAATGTATGTGAAGAAGACAGATTTTAAAGATAAGGAAGCAAACTCATCAAGATAAAGCAACTTGTCAGAGGTCAGATGGCTAACTAATAACAAAGCTAGCTATTAAAATAAACTTCCTAGGGGAGAAAAGACAAATCTATCATGCAGAAAAATTCCAAATAATTTACTGAAATGCTCTGCATTCGAGGAGGTGGGACCTAACTCCCTGCTTCTTGAGTGTGGGCTGTGCATAGTAACTTCTTCACAAAGAGTATGGTGTAGAATGGTGGTCTTCACAATGAACAACCTAACAAACATAACCTCAGGCAAGTGATCAAGGTCAATACCAACAGCGAAAAGTCATGTTGATAGCACAGACCCTAGATCTGATGTGATGAGAATGGCACTTGACCTCCATAGTCTTCTTCCCCCAAACCCATAACCCCAGTCTAATCCTGAGAAAAACACCAGACAAATTCCAATTGAGGGACCCTCTACAAACACCTGAACAGTACTTCTTAAAATTTTCCAGGTCATCAAACACAAGGAAAATCTGAGAAATCATCACAGCCTAAAGGAGCCTAAGAAGACATGATGACTAAATGTAATATGGTTTTCTAGATGGGATGATGGAACACAGAGAGGGCATTAGGTCAAAACTCAGGAAATCTCAATAAATCATGGATTTCAATGAAAATGTACCAATACTGGTACATTAATGGTAACAAATGTACCACAGTAATGTAAGATGGTAATAACACACCCAGCTTGCTTTTGCTGGACATTAAACTCCTGAACTCCTCGCATACTGCCTGGCCTATTGTAGGTACTCGACAAATATTTGTGGAATGAATGAAACTAGGCCCAAGGGTGTTTAGAATTGGTTTGTCTAAACATATAGATCCAAGCATTCAATCCTAGGTCAGAAAGGATGGTAAAAATATTTAAGTTATCAAAATAAGAAAGCAAGATCCCAGAGCCCATTTTAATTGGTAAAGTGTTAATTCTTTTTTTTTTAAGATTTTATTTTATTTATATGACAGAGAGAGAGAGAGAGAGATCACAAGTAGGCAGAGAGGCAGGCAGAGAGAGAGGAGGAAACAGGCTCCCCGCTGAACAGAGAGCCCGATGTGGGCCTCGATCCCAGGACCCTGAGATCATGACCTGAGCCGAAGGTGGAGGCTTTAACCCACTGGGCCACCCAGGCGCCCGGTAAAGTGTTAATTCTGATGGTGGTGTTAAACATGGTCATTTAAGAATAATGCACAAATGAGAGCAAAGTTACAATTATGACCTGGAACTCACATCACAAAGGAGGGGAGTAGAAGAGTCAATGAATCCTAAGATACAGATAAATAATGTGTGGTCACATTAAAAGTCAGGGTTATCAGTATGTACTCACAGAAGCACATTTGGAGCCCTCACATTATCTCTTCACTCCTGCGGCTTCTTGGCTTCATTCAAAATACGTGTGTACAATTTGAGATTCCCTACAGAAGCAAGACAAAATTATAAAATGATTACAGAATAGACCATACTTCTTTTTTTTTTTAAAAGATTTTATTTATTTATTTGACAGAGAGAGAGAGAGAGAGATTACAAGAAGGCAGAGAGGCAGGCAGAGAGAGGAGGAAGCAGTCTCCCCGCCGAGCAGGAGCCCGATGCAGGCCTCGATCCCAGGACTCTGAGATCATGACCTGAGCCGAAGGCAGAGGCTTTAACCCACTGAGCCACCCAGGTTCCCCTAGACCATACTCCTATGAGGAAAAGTTTAAAAGTTGAGGAAGTTTAGCCAGAAAAGGAAAGAGCTAATAAGTGACTTGATAATAATTACTAAATATATAACAAGTTTTTGTAAGGAGAGAACTGAGCACATATGTGGCTCATGATGGAAAATCAGACAAGAGAAAAATGAACTTAAATTGCCATGAGCCTTTATCATCAGAAACGTCCTCTTATACCTTGGATAGGTTTAAAATTAGAATGGTCAACCATCCAGTCAACATGGCCTACCAGAAAGAAGGGTGGCCCTCAGAAAAATCTTCTATAGCCTTGTCAATCTATGGTTCTATATCTGACTCAGTCCTCATTCTGCACATAAATGAAATGATGGCTACAATGCTTTCGTCCATCACCAGTCAGACCACAACATTCGTGTGGACAAAAACCACATCTGTTTTGTTCATGTCTCTCCTTAGCACCTAACTTTAGTGCCTGGCAGCGAGTGCTCAATAAATACTTGCCAAGCAAAAAGTTAATAAGTAAATCAACTTTGAACCATGAAAAAGATAACCAATTATATTCTGCATTTTTAGACTTAAGAGAGTATGAAGTAAAAGAACAAGAACAAAAGAATGCCACCATCACTGTCCTCTATTCAAGCATCTGAAAGAACTTAGATAGATAGCTCTAAAGAAAAGCCTAGAGAAAGACATCAACACAGTGCCTGACACATTACAGGCTCTGTAGCAAATGGATTTTCCAAAGATGGCCACAGTTGACGTGATCCATCCCACAGGTTCTTCTTACCAAGTAAGAGTGACATGCCTCCACTGGGGTCTGTTTCCTTTTCTTGAATCTAGGCATCAATACCTTATGACTGTCCCAAAAGTTGCAAAAATGATACTGTGTAACTTAGGCTGCCATACAATGAAATATAAGTCTCCTGCCTCTCTTTCTCTCTGTCTTGTAGGATGCCTACCCTTGAAGCCCAGCCACCATATTGGGAAGAAGCCCAGGCCACATGGAGAAGCCAGACATGATGACACCAACACCAAGCACTAGACATGTGAGTGAATGAGCCTTCAGATGATTCCAGTCCCCAGCCTTCGAGTCATCTGCCTGTGGTCTCAGTCAGCATGAACCCCTCTTTCCTGTGCTAAGCCTGAATTTCTGATCCCACAAAATTGTAAATGGTAATATATGATTAGTATTGATTCAAAACACTAAGTTTGAGGTAATTTCCTAAACAGCAATAGACAAGTAATACAAGTACTTACTTACTAAATGTTAGCTTAATTGGCTTAATTGGTATGAATATCCTCAGTTCATCTACACAAATTTCCTAAATACCTCCTCCTGTATACCTGGCACAGTGTTAGACCCTATAAACATACACAGTTAATGCCCCCCACCACATTCCACTAGCTTCCTATAAGGGAAGATTAAACACAAAGTAAAAAGTTCATTTCAGAATAATACGATCTTATTTATTATGCTAATAGGTCCTTCCTGGCTGAAACTGGTATCCTAAATTGGGAAGTCGTCCCCCTCTGCTCCGTGCCCCCGGAAGCCTATTTACTTGAACTGAGTGGCATGTGATCTCCAAGCCTTTCTACTGAGGGGGGGGGGGAGGGACAGGACGTGTAGGTAAAGAAGAAGGCAAAGGTTACATTTTCAGTGCCCTGAGGCTCCTGAGGGGAAAGAGAAGGATAGAGAATGGAGACCCCCCGATTCTGAGTCTCTCTGAGAGAGGAGTATATTGAGAAGTGGACAGAGCTCAGTAACTGAAAGATCTTTCAAGACCCTCAGCACAGGGCGCCTGGGTGCCTCAGATGGTTAAGCCTCTGCCTTCGGCTCAGGTCATGATCTCAGGGTCCTGGGATGGAGGCCCACATGGGGCTCTCTGCTCAGCAGGGAGCCTGCTTCCTCCTCTCTCTGCCTGCCTCTCAGCCTACTTGTGATCTCTCTCCCTCTGTGAAATAAATGGATGGAATCTTAAAAAAAGACCCTCAGCACAGGCAGGGCTGTACCAAAGGCACAAGGGTAAAGGCACAGTATCAGGTTATGGTGTTTTTGATCTGTCACCAAATTAATGCAAAGTCCAGGGTTTTTGTTTTGTGTTTTTTTTTTTATTGTGGTAAAACATAACATAAAATTTACCATCTTAGGGGAACCTGGATGACTTTGTTGGTTAAGCATCTGACTCTTGATCCCTGCTCCGGTCTTAACGTCGGGTCGTGAGTTCCAGCCCCACACTGGGCTTCATGCTGGGCATGAAGCCTACTTAAAGATTTTTTACCAGTTTAGCCATTTTTAAGTGTACAGCTCAATGGCATTAAGTACATTCACAATAATGTGCAATGATCACCACCATCCATCTCCAGAATGGAACCTGCGGACCCATTACACGGTAACCGTCCATCCCCACTCCCTCCGCCCACCCCAAACCCCCAGCCCCGCACCTGCGGTTCTGGGCCTGTTCTAAGGGCTGGTTTTTCAAACTCCGGAGCTTCCAGGTAAAATCGGAAACTGGCCTGGTGCAGGGAGTGGAAGGCGGGAAGAAAGTGGGAGACCCTTCCAGACTGCTAGGCGGCAGTTGTCAATAAGCAACGGAGCTGACTTAGGAGTTTTGCCTTCAGCAGGAAGACCAGCCTGGCTCCGCACCCGCCAACCAGGATCTTAAAGGTTTGTGGAGGCCTTCACGGGGTTCAGCCTCATACACCGTCTGGATGGTCTCAACACCACATCGCCCTCTCAAGGCTGTGCCCTCGAAAACCGCCCCCGCCGTGGCACTGTAGGCCAAAGGGGCACGCCAAGGACGGGGCGGTGGGCAACCTCTGATGGCCCAGTCCAGCTCGGGGCAACCAGCGGGCGCGTCCTCTCCATGACCTCCTCCCTCTCCCGCCAGCAGCCCTGCCCCCAGCTCCTGCGGTCTTCCAGGCCCCGCCCAGCCCGGAAGTGTGTGCGGAGCCCTCCGCAAGGGGTTTTCTTTGCCTGGGGGTGGCTCCTTTGGTAGCTATCTGGCTGCATGGGAAACAGATACCCCAGTAACTATTTAGGACCTTAGGACGCGCAAGAGAAAACACAGACTAAGATCAGGATTCCCAAAGTAAGAATTTTTTCCACGAAGAGCCCCAGGGTCTGAACTTTATTAAGTCTGCTAGGCTAGGGATTGGATCCCTCAGGGCATTTACTTGTGTCCTCGTGTAATTTAATAAAGATGATTTATTAATCACCTATTTATTTATGATCATACATGAGTATGTGTGAACACACGATATTCTGGATAACGGCACAGGTTCCTCGCGAGGCAGAATGTAATAAGGACTTGGACGTTGTGCAGGACGGTTTTTCTCGTTAGAGACATTTCAGTGTTCAGTACAGACTGGCTTTGTCGACTATCATTAAGGGCTTATTGGGTAAATTTAATAAGGGCTCCTAGGTGTGGTATAGTGTCCTCCACAGAGGGGACAAAGACGTCGGCAAATGATCATACCGGTAACAAACCGAACGTGCCCATCTGGCCTTGAGAAGAGGGAGGTCGGCGATTTTTGTCACCATCGGGTGGATTCTCCCCTGCGTCCAGGGACAACTCAGGTGCAGCGGCTCAATCACCCAGCTGCAAGCAGGGTCAAACATTTGTGCCCTGCAATCGCTGGGTCCCCTCTGGGGGCGATCAGTACCTGGATGGCAGGAGCCATGCGTGCTGACTGCGTCCTTATCCTTCAACGTGACGGAATGATTACACAGTTCTAGCAGCGTTCATCCCAAAGTTCTGGTGTAATTGGGTTGGCTCTGTTTTGAGTGATTTTTCTGTTCCCAGCATCGGGGTGCGTGGGTGCTCAAATGTCCAGGGTGAGCCCCAAAAACCCAGATCTGAGCACAGCCACCCATGGCTCTGATGGTGGTTTGTTTCAGACCTTTCCGATCAACCATTCACTAGTGCTGCCTGTATAGTTTCATTGACAGAAAAAGGATACGAAGGCCCAGGATTATGGATAGTGGGTGCCACAGGCCAGGATACTGATTCCTGGATCAGTATCATAAATGTATCCTGCAGTGGGATTGCACTAGATGTTTGATCACCTGGATTCATTTTCAGAGGTTCCTTCAATTCCCCGGCATCTCCAACCTCTGTTCAAGGTCTCCCAGCAAAACCTCCTGGCAAAACGCTGCAGGGTCCATCCTTGCTACAGCTGGGTGGGCTGCTGGGACCTCAGAGATTGGCTGGAGTACCTGTGTCATACATCTCCAGCCTGGTCCCATAACACTGCCCATTAGTTCTTCCATGGCCCACCGTCTCAGGGGCTACTTTCAACCCTCACCACACCCCTCAGGCCCCCAAACCTTCCTGAGCGCTCTCCTCTCCCTTCACCTCTTATATCCAGGTTCCCAACCCCCACCATTCACATGGCACCTTCATGACTTCTGCCCTCATCAGTGACTCTGGGACTATCACTGCATGTTTTTCTTTAAGTCATTAAAATGTTTAATTTATGTATGAGCAATAACATCCAGAAGGTCTCAGCTGTGCTGTATGAGATATTTTTTGCTATAACACAACTATTACAAATGTTCATCCACTTACCGCTTAAGTTGATTACCATATGGACGTATACTGTAACTGGGGAAACAGTGCTCTGTAAATGAGAAGATCAAAAGCCCCTGCTCAGTCTTGCCAAGCCCTCTTGCAACCGCGCCCCTGGGATTCCACCAGTGGACTCTTCACTCTGTCACCCATTATCCTGCTAGGAAACTTGATCCATCAGGAATCTCCTCTCTCCCCTAGCCCAACCTCTTTCAGCTCTTCTGGCTCCCCTGGCTCCTACTAGGACTTCATCACCAGCCCCTGCTGGAGTCCCTCGGCTCTTCTTCCGTTACACACCACCTCGGACTTCATGCTCAGCAACACTCACCTGCTTGCGCTTTGACATCTATTGTCTTCTCTCACCTTCTTACCATTGCTCAGGATCTTTTCTCTGTCTAGAATTCTTTTTCTCTACCTCCCCTCTTCATGAAAAAAAATAAAAGAAAGAAAGAACTTATGGACCTTAGAGAGATTTTATTTCTCTTTATGATCTCCAATTTTAAATGGACACAGTGTATGTAATTTTGCTCAGTTTCACCACAATCCCTCATTCCAGCTACTGCTCTTTTGTAAAGCTCTATGATCAATTTGTTTATATTATTTCCATGATTGCATCAAAATGCCTTGTGGATTTATAAAATTGCCAATAACCCTATTAAGTCCAAAAGCTCAGTTCTGAGCAAAAGGTGAAAGAAATGTATAAAAAATGTCTTTTGCCACAATATAAAGTCACTCTCAGCAGATATAACTTATATATTTACAGGTAACACAAATTAAATATTTAAATCCTGTCTTACTGCTAAATAAAGTTCTAACTTCATCAAAAGATGGAAAATAAAAATATTTAGAAAGCTTATTATACTTCATATAATGATCTTTTGATTATCAATTAATAATTATAGAATCACTGTATCTAATATAATGCTTTTAATCTGCTCAAATTATTTAGCTAGCGTAATCTGTCCTTGAAGACTTCAAATGGATGAATCCTGTCATAAAAGTTCTTGTTCAAGACAATATTTGCCAAAAAAAAAGCTAAAATCTAAACTCAAAGCTGATTTTTAAAATAATTTGACAATGTTTATAAGGAAAGATACTCCTTTATAAAAACCTAAGTGTCTTAAAGACCTTATGAAATCCTTTCCTTAGTTTTCTTTTTCCTAAGTCACAAAGAACAGGAAATTTAGTCTACCACCTCAGCAAATCTAATAGAACGCCAGCAACTTTCTTTTACAACATTAAAGCCCGAGAAATTATAGGGTCTTTCTTTCCTTTCATGGACTCTAGTTTCCACTGTATCCTAGATGGTGGTTGTTGAAATCAGGCACATTTCAAATACTGTTCTTTCAGAACATGCTTGTACAAATATTAATTTTAATGTTGTTCATAGTTATTCTTGAAAACTGCTAAGCTAGTAGTTTGTTAGGAAACAACATTTTAGGGGTACCTGGGTGACTCAGTGGGTTAAGCCTCTGCCTTTGGCTCAGGTCATGATCTCAGGGTCCTGGGATCGAGGTCTGCATCAGGCTCTCTGCTCAGCAGGGAGCCTGCTTCCCCCTCTCTCTCTGCCTGCCTCTCTGCCTACTTGTGATCTCTCTCTCTCTCTCTGTGTCAAATAAATAAAAATCTTAAAAAAAAAAAGGAAATAACATTTTATGCTTTAATATTCTCAATCTAATAATGCCTTATTTTTTTTGTTTTTCTTACATCATTTGTTTATCTTTTGCTTACCTTACATCATTTCATCTGCACCATAATTCTATGAGGGAAGTAGGGTTGTGTAGCAACTGCCGTTTCCGCTTGTTCCATTTCTGTCTGAGACTCTGAGTCTGAGAGCATGTTGCCTTAGCCTGCATTTTGGGAGGCCGTATGCTTCCAGGAAAGCTGGGTAGTCCCCCATCTTGTTAGCCTTGGCTGTGGTAATTATATTGTTCTCACTAGTAATTGGTTTAAGAATGGCAAAGAGATATAAAGGAAATTTCTTTTCCTGCCTCTGAATGTTGTAGTCACAGAGGAAGAAAGTGAACCCATGAGAGGTTGTTGGGTCCAAGACCCACATGTTAAGGGAAGTGAATGGGAGGGAGTAAACAGAAGGGAAAAATACAACCAGTGGACAATATATATAAGATAAATATATATAAAACATACATGAATATGTACAATAATAACAGGCTGACAAAGAACCTTAATGACTCAACCAAAACTACAAAGCAATAACACACCTTAAAAAAAGGACTAATGCCAAAAACCTAAAAAAATCAAGAGATGAACTATAACCACATACATTACTATGGATGAATCTCAGCATGGATAAAAGCCATCTGCAGAAGAATCCATATAGGATGGTTGCATTTACATAATATTCAAAACCATGCAAAACTAAAAATCATCTCTTTGTTTTAAAGACGTTATTTTTTTTTTTTTTAGATTTTATTTATTTATTCGACAGAGAGAGAGAGATCACAAGTAGGGAGAGAGGCAGGCAGAGAGAGAGGAGAAAGCAGGCTCCCTGCTGAGCAGAGAGACCGATGCAGGGCTCAATCCCAGGACCCTGAGATCATGATCTGAGCTGAAGGCAGAGGCTTTAACCCACTGAGCCACCCGGGCGCCCTCTTTGTTATAAATATGAAGAAAAGCTATAACAAAAAGCAAGAGGATGATAAATATAAATTCAGGAGAAGTTCCCTTGTGGTGCTGGTAGAAGGACAGGATCAAGGAGTGTCCACAAGGCCTTCAAGAGCATTGGGATTATCCTGTTCTCAAGCTGGGAGTTGGGAGATAGGTGTTCATGTGTTCCTGTTACTGTTCTTTATGCATTACAGGTTATAGGTATTCCTGCATGGTACTCAATACGTAATTTAAAAAAAAAAAAAAACTATTTACAGGGGCACCTGGGTGGCTCAGTCGTTAAGCGTCTGCCTTCGGCTCAGGTCATGATCCCAAGGTCCTGGGACCGAGCCCTGCATCAGGCTCCCTGCTCAGCGGGAAACCTGCTTCTCCCACTACCCCTGCTTGTATTCCTTCTCTCGCTGTCTCTCTCTCTCTCTCTCTCTCTCTCTGTCAAATAAGGAAATAAATTCTTAAAAAGCAGAAAAACAAAAAAAAACTATTTACAAAGAAAAGGAAATGTTGTCAAGTAACCAGTTAGGACCCTTGCAAATACTGGAATATTTTTATTTGGAGAACAGAGTTACTTAGACTCTATGAGAAGTGTAAGGCCTCCACATTAATCTGAGGTTGTGGGATCAGATCCTGGGTCAAGGCGACTCAGAGTGTTTTTCCTCATGTCTGGATATGTGAGGTAAATTGGCTTCTAGTGTGAGGTTTCGTGTTTGCGTAGAAATCAGTGTGTTTACTGTTGTAGCTGCAGGTGTCAGAGGCTAAAATTCCTTCTTCCATCATTATTTGTGTCTCCCCTGTCGTCTTTGGGTTTCCCTAGACACTCCTTACATTGGTTCTGAGGCTTACAGTCCTTTCTGTTGTAATCCTTGGTTATTATAGAGGAGCGCAGTTTATGTGGCAGTAACGTGTGGGAAGCGGGGAAGGGTTCTATTAGTCTCGTGATTAGGTCTCAATCTGTGAGTAAGCCTGTGCCACTGGGATTCATCGTCACAAGTGCTTCTCAACTTCTTTCTTGCCTAGTGAAACAGGAAGGCTGGGGACACCTGGGTGGCTCAGTCAGTTGGGTGTCTGTCTTTGGCTTGGGTCATGATCCCAGGGTCCTGGGATCAAGTCCTGCATCAGGCTCCCTGCTCAGTGGGGAGCCTCCTTCCCCCTCCCCTGCTCCCCCTGCTTGTGTGCTATCTCCCTTTCTCTTTCAGAAGGAAGGAAGGGAAAGAGAGAGAGGGAAGAAAGAAAGAGAGAGAGAAGAAAGAAAGAAAGAAAGAAAGAAAGAAAAAGAACGAATGAAAGGAAAGGGAAGGGGAAGGGACCAAATAAACGAGGAGGCTGGAGGGGGCAGGAGTAGGGTATTTTTCCTCTCCCACACTGAAGGCTAGAGGAAGGTAGAGCTGGGTGTTTCCTTGCCCCTAACTCAGGTAGGCTCTGGTCAACCATTTCTCTAGAATGCTCTGGGCAGATTTCAAAATGACCCCAGCACGCCCTGTCACCAGAAACACGGGATTTTTCTCTGATCTTCACCTGAAGAACTTGGTGGGGGCACTAGGAGATAAAACTAACGAAAGAAGGGCAGACCCCTAAGATGGAGCCCCCTGGAGATTTTAACTCTCTAGCCCTTCTACGTTGACCCTCCAGCAACTCATCAATTAGTTGAAGCTTTTAAACCCTGGCCCTGCCTCCTGTACCCTTAAACTATGATTTTCTGTATTCACCTGTCTCTCCAGTGCTTGAGGCAACATCTTACCCGGTGACCTCCATCACCTGAGAGATCTAAGCGCAGGTCTTGATTTTCAGTTTCTTCAGCTTTTTCCTGTTCGGAGGACAAGAGGGACATGTAAGCTCTTTCTATGACAGGAAATGGGTAGCTCACAACTCACTCTGTAGGCTTCTGAATTTTAGAAATTAAACTTTGTAAGTAAGACACTTACAGTTTCTTCCCTTCTACCTAAATAGTACACTGACGGTCTCCAAAGGAAGAGGGAAGGGGGAAAACATCCAAAGTACTGGGACGGGCTGGGATGAAAGAGGTTTCCTCCAATGGCCAAGGCATTGGGCCACTGGTCCCTGATGGGTCACTCCGTGGGACAGAGCAGGGAGCCAAAGAGCACCCCTGTGCAAAAGGACAGAATTGACAGAAATAAGCCCTACAAGAGTACTTAATTTCACTTTCAAGCAGCAGCTCTAATATTTTCTTGTAAGGAAGCACATGAGCAGGTACAAACATTCCCTAGAACAGGTTTAAAAGGCTGTCAAGAACAGTTTCTCTAAAACGCCAAGATAGGTTTGGGAAATCCTCTGAACAATGTAAACTTTAAGGCAAGAAATATTTTTAGAGACATAATGATAAATAACATTATTTATATTATTATATTATTATATTAAATTATATTATTTATTATTATATAATATTTTTAGAGTTCATAATGAGAAAGTGCCCCATCCACTATGAGTGCCATAACAATTGTAATACTGTATGTCCAGTGACCTCGCTTCCAAATGTATACAAACAAAAAATTGGCATAATTACTGCTGCCCAGCCACCGTGGAGCCACAGGCTGGTTTAAATTTTTGAGAGAAACACAGCACCGTGTATCAGACAATGCACAAACGACTCATTCAAATTAGTTTCACGACTTCAACATGAAATCACACTCTGTTTCCATAACACCGTATTTTGTGAAGCTGAGTTGTGATTGCTGTGATAAAAAAAAAATAAGAAGCAAGCATGACCTTAGTTTGGAACAGGAAACAGGGATGGTGGTGTCTAATCTGATTTCAAGTTTTGATAAGTTCCATAGTACTCAATAAGTGCACACATGCCATTGATATGTAATTTTGGTTGTCTAAGAACAACTTAGATAAAAACACAAAATCGTTTTTTTTTTTTCTCTTTAAAGAAAAAACCTCCAGGGCCCAGAGCAAAGTTCTGCTGCAGTGGCTCAACCTCCTTTGGGGGCTGATTTCAGAAAGAACACTTTGTATAGTGTGTATGTGTGTTTTTACATTTAAAGGAAGATGTGCATTCGGTCAGGGAAAAAGAGGCCAGCATCCGAGGCAAGACCTTCTGATTTCAACCAGGACACTGCAGTAGGGCCCTTGTTGCCTACAAGTTTCTAGGAAATATATAAGTAAGTAGGCATTAAGACACTTTTGGTTTTACAGACCAGAAACCAATCTAGTTAACTTAGGCAAAACTGATGGATTTTAGAAAAGCTGATGAGATCCAAGATTTGCTGAAAACCAAGCTTTCAGGACCCACTCAGGGATGTTCTGGAAACCTACCACATGAGTTTATAGGGTCTCAGTCACCAAAAACTCCTAGCTCCTGTTTTTAAATTCTGAATTTTCTGGAACAGAAAATCTGATTGGCCCAGCCCTGTTAGTGGTGCACCTTTGGACAAATGAGCTATGTCCATGGGACCGTAGAAACCCAATAGCTGGAATAGCACCTCCACGATCAAAGTGGAAAGCTCTTCTCAAAGAGCCAGATACAGAATCAGCTTAATAGGGACCCAGATTTGGGATATACATGTTTCTGCAAAGGGAGAAAAGGCACAGTTCTAACCTATTGGCTCCTCTGAATCAAAGTCCTCATTTAAACTTAGTTTTATGTTACGATATTTTTTTTTTCTCCACAAAGGAAACTACTGTAACAGCACTGACATTTATTTCATAAGAACGTTGTGGAAGCTGAGCGGGATCCCCTTCCAAAGGCATTAAATCTCGACGCAATGAATTTACAAACTGAAAATCTCCCTCCATGGGTCGATATTTAACTTTTTATATGTGCGTATTTTAAGGTACTTCATTTTATTTGGATGTGTAAGGTTCTGATATAAATTTTTGACTAGGTCTTTATACTAATGACTATACATTAAATCTCATAGCCTGCAAGTTCGGGTTGGCAAAAAAATATTGATTTTTCTATAACTCAACTTATTTTCTTCTTCAAGCCCTCATGTCATAGATGACATAAAATGAATGCTAGTCAAGCAGAATTTCCTTGGCCAATTTGAATGCTTTTCCCATCCCCTTTTTATTTCTCCAAGATTGCGTCAAAGATACAGAAAGGGATAGGCAATAAGGGCCCTGTTGTCCTCTGTCCAAGCTGGCATTTCCTGCTGGTCCTCAGGCTCACTGGTCTCTCGTGTGGGGCATCTGTAGTCAACACCCCATAGCCATAGTCCCATCACTCTTGTCTTAACTGTGGGGAGGCAAAGGTGCGGTAGCCCACTGTGCCTGTTTCTGTGCCCATCTTAGGGACAGGGAAAGGTTGTAGATGCTCTCCTTGCCACTTTGCCTAGACATCGTGACCCATACCACCACGTAGGAGAAATCTAGAACCTCGCCCCTCTCCTAGCTCCCACCAAGGAAACGAAGTAGAGTTGCAATGCCCTCCTGGAGCCTCAAGCATGTGCGTGGAGTCCTCCATTCTCTCAAAGCATCCCCTAATCATGGCTACTCTCTTCTCCCATCTACTCTCTTCTCCCCCCAGACGGCGAGAACTGCGTCTCGTCTTGGTAGATGGGTTACCTGGGTCTGTGCAAGAACCTGCTATACCTCCTGTTTGTGGCATGGTATTACACTTAAGTTCTTCGGAGTTCTGATTTTTGACACTAATTTTCTTACAACTCAAAAAACTTTTTCTATTCAACTGCTATTCCTGCTGTGAATGTCAAATGTGTATTTGGGAAAGTGATACTGAACACTGATGTTTTTTTTAAGTCAAGCTCCTTACACGTTGGTCCTTGCATTGCTGTGCTAAGAACCATACACTGAGAAGTGTTTGTATTACCTCCCCAGCCACCTGAGGAGCCCATGGCAGGGGTCTCAGGAGAGACCCAAAAAAGAAGCATAGATTAATATTTTAGGCTATTATCTCATTGCACTAAAACATTATACAATTACTTTTGATGTTTCATTTCAAAATAAGTATGACATTAAAAAGACATTTGGGGCTACTGGGTGGCTCAGTTGGTTAAGCCTCTGACTCTTGGTTTTGCTTAGGCCATGATCTCAGGATCATGAAATTGGGCGCCACGTTGGGCTCCATACTGGACGTGGAGCCTGCTTGGGATTCTCTCTCTCCTCTCCCTCTGCCCTCCCCACCTCTAAGAAAGACAAATTCTAGATGCTATTCTTTCCCTTCAGGGTTCCCCCGCCCTCAAGATTTTATTTATTTATCTGACAGAGACACAGCAAGAGAGGGAACACAAGCAGGGGGAGTGGGAGAGGGAGAAGCAGGCTTCCCACTGAGCAGGGAGCCTGATGTGGGACCCGATCCCAGAACCCTGGGATCATGACCTGAGCCGAAGGCAGACACTTAACAACTGAACCACCCAGGCGCCCCTCCCCTCAAGTGTTTCTAGAAGGAGGGACTAACATGCTGAGCTGTTTTAGGTCATCGGGCTCAGGAAACAGAATAAAGGAAGGGAACCCGGTAGGCCGAGGAGTGGTGTGGAGGCATGGAGCAGACTTCAGTGAAGTGCTGGAGGCAGGCAGCCTGCGTGGGGCTGGTCCCACACAAGTCAGAACGTTCAGCTCCTAGAGCAAACAGCAACTGCTCCTTCAGTGGAAAGAGTCAAGGTCATGGCGGATGCCCATGGCAACCTGGCCATGCTGACCTATATCCGTACAGGGAGGGCAAGTCGGACAGGTCAAATTGGGACTTTGGCTTTTCCTTAGGCACATTTGTCCCACTGGAAATATATTTAAGAAATGTTTTAATTTAACAAAGGGCCCTCAACACCTGTAAAAATTAAACTAAACATAAAAATAGATCAGGGCTTTCATGAATAGGTTTGCTTGTGGCCCTGCCAAAGTTCGGGGTGTATTTCACTTTTGGGCTAAATGCCAACTAATGGTTGAGCCATCCTCAGGCCTCCCTTACTCCTCACATTCTGTCTGTCAGGTAAGACTTTTTGCTGGAAACAGAACACAGGCGGCAGCACAGAAATATGACTCAGCCTACTGTGGCAGTCAGCTTGACCATTCGAGTCCCTGGAGCTGACCAAGACTGACATCATATTCCATACAGTTTATAGGTCATGATTTACCATTGCTGGACAATGATTGTATTTGTTATTTAGCTATTATATTATTCACGAATTCAATATTATTAGATGATCACTATTTTATGTATTAGTTTATTATATCTAAGGGTGTCCTAAACATCTTTATAAAGGATTTTTTATTTACTGAAGTCTTTCTGTGTGAGAAATTCCCATAAATGAGATTATTAAAATTATCACAAGCCTTAATTATGACACCTATATAAAAATAGACGTTAGGGTAAAACATGGTGAAGAAAAAAAGAGAACACAGTTTGCTTGAAAAATAGTAACAACTGTATTGGGTTAAGACCTGGAAAAAAATGAGCCAAAATGAAATTATATCAAGATAATGAGATTAGAAGTGTTTTTTTTTTCCCCTAAAATTTACAATGTTAACTTTTGCTGGATTTTTTTTTTAGAAAGACCACTGAATTCTTCTGATTTTAGAGAAACGTGAGTTTTTCATTGAAAAAGTATTTATCCTTATTGTTTAGAGAGTCTACGAAAAAAGAATGTCGTTTCTTCAGAGCATTACAGTTTTTCGAGGACATAATCAGCCTTGTATTGTTTGTTTGCTGGTGTTTCAGTGTTTGAAAAGTATCCAACTAACAATAACAATAACAAAAACAGTCTCAAAGTACCCTGTTTGTATTATCCTGCTCTTACAAATATGCACATTTGGGGCTTGCAATAATGGCTGATCTACTAATTAAATATACCGAATAAAAAATTTTTCATATCTTAGTCTTTATTCATACAGATTAAGTTTAACTCACATTTTGTATGTATATTCCAGAGGAAAGAGAATAAACAATAAGAAGGAAATAATAGGGTTAAGCTTTGTTTGGACAGGTAAATAAAATATTTTCTCTATTTGTAAAATTGTCTTAAAAGAAGGCTAATAGCATTAAAACATTCTAGTTGCTTACTTTAAGATTTAGAGAGACAGAGAAGAAAGCACGATTTCGGGGGAAGAGAGAAGGGAAAGGGCGAAGCTGACTCCCTGCCGAGCAGGGAGCCAGACGTGGGGCTCAATCTCCAGACCCTGGGATCACAATCTGAACCGAAGGCAGACGCTTAACCAACTGAGACACCCAGGTACTGCCCTTGTTGCTTACTTTAAGTCAAAATATAAAAAATTCCAATCCTTTCTTACTTTTGTTCCCAGGTATCATTATATGTCACTTTTTCCTTCAACAATGTGGTAGGTTCTAGCATTTAATAAGAAGCTTTTGTTTTATGTCTAAAAACTTCCACATAGACTAAAGCAGATACTATTTTTTTTTATCAAAGTGCCTAACACATCGTCCCTTTTTAAATCCTTTCTTTTTCTTTTCCAGCGTTAGTAAGATGTAATTGACAAATAACATCATATTAGCGGTAGGTATACAACATGATGAGTTGATATCATTTCACTCTGAAATCACAGTACAAAAAATGCTACAGACTACTATTGTAAATATTGGTTGTTTTTTTCCCCCTTTCGCTGATGTGTGTGATTCCTGCCTTGGTAAGGCTCAGCAGGGGAAATACAAGGAAAGGGAAGTTAAAAGAAAAAAAAGCGTTGGGAGTCCCCTATCAGCTTGCGTTTGCCAATCCGGAAGGGAGTTTTGCAAATAGGGCACTCATAAAAAGTTTATATGGTAAATTCAGGAAGGCTGAACCTGAGGAGAGAAAGACTGAAGGTTTTATAGAGAGAGCATTCTGGGTGGGCATAAGCATTGGGCAGAACCCAAAGTTTACATAAACCATTTCTCTGATACTCATCTAGCCACTCAATAAGCATTCAGCTATTACTTACCCTTAAGTCAACACATCTGATCTTCCTCAACCCCTTCTTCTTAGGCATTACAAGAAGACAAACTTGGTTATACAATTAAACAGGTCATTCATTCCTTATAACCTTTTCACAGATATGTGAGTGCTAAAGAATGCCAGACGTAGGGGATGGGAATTGTGCAAAATAAATTATTTAAAGAATTAGCAGTATTTTTTTCTTCACTTAAGAATGTCACCTTTTCCATTTCTTGAAAACTGTTCCAAATTCACCCATAAATCTGAGGAATAATCAACAACAATATACATGAGATGGAAATTTTTAAGATCTTTAAAAGGATTTTAAATTTTTACTGACTTGGGCAACCAAATAGATGATCTACTTACTTAGGAAAACATAAAATACTTCTCCGGTAAAAGCAAAACCATACACCTACTTCTAAGAATCTTCCTAGCTTTATTTTCCAGATACTTCCAGAAAAAGTCCTCAGTATATAGAACCCATTATCCCATTTGGTGCTTTAGTCTTATAGCTCAAGACCACTGCTTCATGGTTCTCTAGATAATCTTGTTCCTTTTATCCCCGTCTCCTTTCTAGCTCTCATCCCGGGGGCTCTATCTTTCATCTGTGCAGCTGGCATCAAGCTCAGGGCATAAGGGCTACAAAGCTTCACCTGCTTCTATTAGTATTCCTGAAAATACAAAGAAATAAACAATCAAGGGCTGTGAACACTTGGATTTCTCTCCAATCTAAGTTACTCGTAGGATTAAATACTTTAACAGTCACATGAGCATTTCTTGACATTTTTTTTCTGGTTTAGATTTTAGTAAATGTACAATTGAAATCCTTATTATGATGATTTTCTAATGAAACCTGGGCATTTTGTATTAAGTTATGAGACTCTGGATCTTACTGAAACCTCTGTTGTAGCTGACTTTTCTCTGGCAGGGGAAGAGAGTTGTTGCTTCATTACTTCTATGCAGAATAAAGTCCAGGTCCCTGCTTAGCCCACACCGACACCCAAGGAGCAGTCTCTTCCCCATTACTGCTGAGGAAGGAAAGGTGTTCCACCTCTGCACAGGGTAACACTGAGGTGGCCTTGTTACCACTGGACGACAACAGTCCTGCCTCCCATTAGGCTTTCCTCTGACCCCCAAGTGCAAGCTCCTTCCTTGGTCTTCTCAGCCCAGTGGAGGGTGGAGTGCCTTGTTTCCGCCTGCCGAGTGTTGAAGTCTAGACTCTCCATTGGTTGAGGTTGGATGAGAACATGTTTTTTTTTTGTTGTTGTTTTTTTTTTAAGATTTTATTTATTTATTTGACACACACAGAGAGAAATTACAAGTAGGCAGAGAGGCAGGCAGAGAGACAGGGAGAGAAGGAAGCAGGCTCCCTGCTGAGCAGAGAGCCCGATGCGGGCCTCGATCCCAGGACGCTGAGATCATGACCTGAGCCGAAAGCAGAGGCTTTAACCCACTGAGCCACCCAGGCGCCCTNGAGAGGCAGGCAGAGAGACAGGGAGAGAAGGAAGCAGGCTCCCTGCTGAGCAGAGAGCCCGATGCGGGCCTCGATCCCAGGACGCTGAGATCATGACCTGAGCCGAAAGCAGAGGCTTTAACCCACTGAGCCACCCAGGTGCCCGAGAACACGTTTTTGTTTTGTTTTGTTTTTGTTTTTTTCCTGTGGTGTTCGCTACAGCAGAGTAGCTGTTGTCCAAAAGTTTTCTGTTTTGTTAGGTTGCCCCTTTCCTGGTCCTGTGGGTAGAGAGATCAGAGTTTTGCTGGGGCCTTTTTGTGTCTGTGCCCTTTGGAATTTCCAGGTTGCTGGTGTCTTCGGCTCCATGTATGGGATATATGAGGCAAAAGAAAACTCAGGAAACTCACCCCAGGGTTGTTTCCCAGGTCCTGAGGTCCCTAGAAGAAAGGTCTCTCCACCTTTTTCCCTAGGTCTGTTTTATACAATGTTCAGGGTTTTTAGTTGTACTCAGTGGGAGGAACAGAAAAGTAAGTCTACTCCAGCTTCCTCGTAGCATGGATTCTCAGATAAAATCCTTCCACCTGTCTTACTTTACCTAGAACAAAATCTAGAAGAGTTGTACTATTATGACAGGAGCACAATTTTCACTCAAACTCCATTTACGTTTAAGCCTGAAAATTTAGCTTTCAAGTCATTTCTACCAAATACATGAAAGTTCATCCTAGGTTGAGGGATCCTCCAGCTTGGTTATATTCCTAGGGGCATGCAGTGTACTAAAGATGCCAATAATTGTCTTCCCATTTCTGAGCAAGAAACTGCTTCAGATGAAAGCAGTTCTGACCCTGCCCTTCTCCGGTGCCTGATGGTGCTCTGGGAGGACCGAGTCCAGAGTGCCTGGGGAGAGGCAAATGAAGTTGTATCTCCTAGGAGTTTGAGGTTGGGACACAGAGAGACTTCCTAAGCTAGCTTCTATGAAGTTCAAGGTCAGGTCAAGGGCTGAGGCACCTGGTTCCAAGTCCTTTTGCATATAAGCTGTATTTCCTGCCCTTAGGTTTCCTGAGTTCCCATATCCCTCTGTCCTAATAGCTTTTCTGAGTAGGTTTCTGAGCTTTGCAACTTGAGGATCTGCGTGTGGAGTTTGGATAAGCTTGGGCCTTCATTCCCACTGCTGTAACTCTCCACATGGAGCCTGTTTCCTATCACAGCTCCAGAGAGTCACTCCACAGTCTAACTATCCACACAACACAGGTTCCCCTCCTACGCATGTGCCTTCTTGTCTACAGCCATGAAACCCTGAAGGCCCCCGATCTCATCTACATGTTTGCCTTCTTTCCTTCCACTCTCCCTCCTAGCTTTCCTGCCATGTTCCTTTGCTCGCTTCCTCCTTTGTTCTTCAACATAACTGCTCAAATTTCAGAAGGGGAAAACAGTTGGTGCGAATACAAAGAACACGAGGAGCTGCAACTGGCTAAGGGTTGCCAACAGGTCATCAAAAAAGACAAGTTAAACCCAGAAGTAACCAAAGCACATGGGGGAAAAAAACCAAAGCATTTTCTAAAAGAGCTATGGAAGTCTAGCAGCTATGGAAGTTCAAACAAGATTGATACCAGCTCAGATTTCTTTTTGCCACATCATGTGACTGCCTGCAAGAAGGACTGTTAGAACATGTCTGGCATCAATAACCGACTGAAAGTGGGCACTGTGGAAGATACTGACTATTGGGAGTTCTCAATCCAAATGACAGTGCAAAAATCACACAACCAAGAAAACAGCTTCTTGAAGGGGACAATAGCTTATTTTTAAGAGGATAAATCTAATATTTTCTGGCTTTCTTTATAAAATCCCAGTGATGTCTGTCAAATCTTGCAAAAAGCAAAATCCTCTTTTTTTGCACTGAATATTCCACAGTTGATTTACTCATTCACCTACTTAAGTACATCTTGGTTACTTTCAAGTTTTAGCAATTATTAATAAGCTCCTATAAGCATCCGTGTATAGGTTTTGGTGTGGACATAAGTTTCCAGCTCCTTTAGATAAATACCAAGGAGTGCCATTGCTGGATTCTGGAGTAAGAGGATGTAAGAAACTGCCAAACCGTCTTCCAAGGTGACTGCACCATTTTGCATTCTAATCAGCAATGAATGGGAATTTCTGTTGTTCCACAGCCTTATCAGAATTTGGTGTTGCCAGTGTTCCAGTTTTTACCACAGTAATAGGTTTGTAGTCGTATTTCATTGTTGTTTTAATTTGAATTTCTCTGATGATGTAGGATGTGGAATACCTTTTCATATGCTTATTTGCCATCTGTATATCTTCCTTGGTGAGATGTCAATCTCTCTTTGGCCTTTTATTTATTTAGCCCAGTTTTTTATTCATGTTGTTTGCTTTCTTAATGTTTAAGAGTTCCTTATATATTTTGAATTATAGTCCTTTATCAGATAATGTGTCTTGCAAATATGTTATCCCACTCTTTAACTTGTCTTCTCATTCTCTGGTCTTTCACAGAAAAGGAGTTTTTAGTTTCCATGAAGTTTGCCTCATCAATTATTTCTCTCATGGATTTGGTGCTGTATCTTAGAAAAGTCATTATGATACCTGAGGTCATCCAGGTTTTCTCCCGTGTTCCCTTCTAAGATTTTCACAGTTTGGCATTTTACATTTAGGTCTACCACCTATTTTGAGTTAATTTTTGTGAAAGGTGTAAGGTCTCGTCTAGATTCTTTTTTTTTTTTTTTTGCATGTGGATGGCCAGTTGTTCCAACACCGCTTGCTGAAAAGACTACCTTTGCTCCTTTGTCAGAGATCAGTTGACACTATTTATTTAGGTCTATTTCTGGGCTCTCAATTCTGTTTCATTGATCTATTTGTCTCTTCTTTCACCAAGACCAAACTGATTTGATTTCTGTAGCTTTGTAGTAAATCATGAAGCCAGGTCATGTCAGTTCTCCAACTTTGTTCTCCTTCAATACTGTGTTGGCTATTCTGGCTTTTTTGTCTATCCTTATAAACTTTAGAATCAAACTGTTGACATGCACAAAATAACTTGCTGGGATTTTGATTGGGATTGCATTAAATCAATCAGATCAAATTGGGAAGAACTGACATTTTAACAATATTGAGTCTCCCTATCTGTGAATATAGACTGTCTTTCCATTTATTTAGTTCTTCAATTTTAGTCATCAGTTTTGTAATTTTCTTCACAGATCTTGTACATATTTTGTTCAATTTATACCTAACTATTTCATTTTGGGGAGGTGTTAATGTAAATGCTATTGTGTTTTTAATTTCCAAGTCCACTTGTTCAATGCTGATAATAAGGGAAAGAAATTGATTTTTTTATTAACCTTTATCCTTTTATTAACCTTGTATCCTTTAACCTTGCTATAATTGTTTATTAGTTCCAGGAACTTCTTTGTTCATTCATCTCCACTGTGAAAAAAAGACAGTTTTATTTCTTCCTTCTCCATCTGTATACCTTTTATTTCCTTTTCTTGCATGCCTACATTAGCATGGACTTTGTTGAAAAGAGGTGGTGAAAGGGGAAATCCTTGCTTTGTACCTGGTCTTTGTGGGAAAATCTGGAGTTTTCACCATTAAGGATGATGTTAGCTCTAGGTTTTTGGAGACAGTCTTTGTCAAGTTGAAGAAGTTCCCCTCTATTCCTAGTTTACTGAGTGTTATCATGAGTGGATGATGAATTCTGTCAAATGTTTTGTCTTCATCTATTGATATATTTATGTGCTTCTTCATTTTTAGTTTATTGATGTAATGGATTACATTAAGTGATTTTTGAATTTTATGCACTATTAGATTTGATTTGCTAATATTTTGTTGAGGATTTTTGTGTTCATGGTCATGGAAGATACTGGTCTGTGATTTTCTTTTCTTGTAATGTCTTTCATGTTAAGGTAATGCTGGCTTCATAAAATGAGTTAGGAAGTATTCTTTGGGTTCTATCTTCTGAAAGAAATTGTAGAGAATTGGTAACATTTCTTCCTTAAATGTTTGGTAGAATTCACTGGTGAACCCACCTGGCTTAGTGCTTTCTGTTTTGGGAAGTTATTATTGATTTCTTTACTAGAAATAGGCCTACTCATATCCTCTATCTCTTCTTGTATGAGTTTTGGCAAATTGTGTTTTTCAAGGAATTGGTCTATTTTATGTAGGTTATCAAATTTGAGGATTGGATTCAATCTTGTATTATCTTTCTAATGTCCTTGGGATTTGTAATGATGCCTCTCTTTCCTTTCTGAGATTAGTAATTTGTGTCCTCTTTTTTTCCTAGCCTGGCTATAGGCTTATCAATTTTATTAATCTTTTCAAAGAACTAACTTTTGGTTTCATTGATTCTCTCAATTGATTCCAATATCATTGATTTCTCCTCTAATTCTTATTATTTTTTCCATTTGCTTTGGGTTTAATTCACTCTTCTTGTTTAGCTTAATAAGGTAGAAACTTAAATTTATTGATTTTAGCCCTTTCTTCTTTGCTAATATGTGTATTGTCATAAATTTCCCTCTAAGCACTGCTTTTACTACAAATTTGGATAAGTTGTGTTTTCATTTTCACTTAGTTATAAATATTTTAAAATTTCTCTTGAGAGTTCTTATTTGATCCATGTGTTTATAAGTATGTTGTTTAAAGCTTCACAAATTTTGGGACTTCCCAGTTATCTTTCTGTTACTGATATCTATTTAGTTCCACTATGATCTGAGAGCAGACATGGTGTGATTTCTATCCTTTCAAATTGTTAAGTTGTACTTTGTGGCCCAGAATTGGTCTATCTTGGTGAATGGTCCATGTGAGCTTGAGAATAATGTGTATTCTGTTGTCGTTGGATGAAGTAGTCTAGAGATGTCAATTATATCTAATGGATCAATGGTGTTGAATTCAGTATGTCCTTACTGATTTTGTCTGCTGCATCTGTCCAAAAAACCTCCTCTAAAAGACTTCATAAGCAGAGCACTTGTTATGATGAGCATTGGGTGTTATATAAGTGATGAATCACTCAATTCTACTCCAGAAACCAATATTACACCACATGTTAACTAACTAGAATTTAAACAAAAATTTTGAAAATAAAACAAAATAGGCAGCAAATAAAAAAGGCAGCAAATAAATGACTTCAAATATAAGAATTCAGATAGTCTTGCACTGAAGTCGTATATATTGAAGACGGCTAATGAGACATCGAGTCAACGGCTAGTCCAATGGGATGTGTGTTGTGAGTTTCTGATGATCCCGGTAAAGCACTTCTCTTTCCCACCTTATATATGTAAGTTATAAAACAAAAGAGCAGCACATGGAGAATTAAAATATTAACTTTAGGGATGCCTCTGTGGCTGAGTCGGTTAAGCATCTGCGTTTGGCTTAGATCATGATTCCAGGGTCCTGGGATCAAGTTCCACATTGGGCTCCTTGCTCAGTGGGAAGTCTGCTTTTCCCTCTGTTTGTGCTCTCTCTCTCTCTCTCTCTCTCTCTAGCAAATAAATAAATAAATAATATTTTTAAAAAATAAAATAAAAGTATTAACTTTATTGCTGATAAAACTAGATTGGAGGACATAATTTAGTTAAATGAACACAAGAGGGCGCCTGGGTGGCTCAGTGGGTTAATGCCTCTGCCTTCGGCTCAGGTCATGGTCTCAGGGTCCTGGGATCCAGGCCTGCATCGGCAGGGAGCCTGCTTATTCCTCTCTCTCTGCCTGCCTCTCTGCCTACTTGTAATCTCTCTCTCTGTGTCAAATAAATAAATAAAATCTTTTAAAAAAATAATAAAAAATAAATAAATAAATGAACACAAGAATTAGGCAGATGCACCCTACCCAGGCGGTGCCAGACTTCCTCCCCTGGACAGGGGCAGAGCAGAGCTTGCCCAGAAGAACAGAGCACAACTGGAACTCCTATGAGCTGCTAGCTCCCCAGAGGAAGAAGAGAAGCCGAGCAGAACATATCTAGGTATTTACATTTCAAATTTACTCATCAAATAAATTACTCCCCAGAGGAAGAGCTAATGAAGAGGGAGGTCAGGAGTTACACTAATTACATTTTGTCCACATGGAAGAAACATCAAAAGTGGTGGAGGAATGTCCCCCCATCTTCCAACAGTACATTAGATCTTTAAAAAAACAAAAATTTAAAAAATTAAAAAACCAACCTCTAGTTCACAAATTGTAAAATATTAGCATTACTAGAAACATTTTCCTAGAATTTGAGGACCCAGAGTTTTGCCAAGTGTGAACAAATGGCTGAAGTTAATACACAGAACGGAGCTCACATTATAAGTAATTTCTCTTTCAGAATTTTTTATATTGGGCCTTTACTCTTGACTTCAGACAATGATAAACTAGGTTTACGTTAGCAAAGAAATGGTAAAAGGGGGAGGAGGGGAAAAGGAGAGAAAGGATAGGAGGGAATGGAGGTAGGAACAAAGAGGAGATAGGGGAAGAGGTAATCACTGCTAACAAGTAGGTGTAAACAGTCCCAGATTTTTTTCTCTACCTCTCTTCTGTGTTCTCTACACAGAGTTGAGCAATCAATTTCAGAACCTGGAAACTGAAGTCTTATTTCTATAGGACTTCATTACATATTCTTTAACTCTTCTCTGAGAAAATAATTTTTTTTCTGCGGAATAGTTTGGAGTGAGCAAATATGTATTTCCAACTAACATTAAAGGGAAGGGCCAAGCAATACTTAAAATTGTAAATAATCATTGCAAACACATTATTAGGGAAGTGTCTGCGCAAACTTTCCTGGTATGGACAGCCAACGAACCTCACAGTCATTTATCCTGTATTATACCGGGGCAGAACTCAGGGTAGGTGAGAGACAGTGAGTATTTTTTGGGCCCATTAAGCAGCAGGGTCTCTACCTAGAAACCTCGTTGGCTCCAAAAAATCAGACTTAATTTCATTTCTGAAAATACAAACCAATATCAAACATTTGGGAGCTGGATCATTCCAAAATGGAGTTCCCTTTTGTACCTGGGCCATTCTCATTTGCTGTTTTACCAAGCTGTAATTCAAATATGGCACTTGTTTCCCCTGGCATAGTTTTGTTGATGGGCAGTGTGGGTGGTATCAAATGATCTTAGGGATAGTGGTTGAATTGTGGCTGCTGATATTTTCACTAAGGCCATTTCTGGAAGCAGTTGTTGGGAAGTTAGTCACTCCATGGGACTCCCAACTGGGGAAAAAAAGAGAATGAAGGCATGAGTAAAGCAAATGTAAACCCAGTAAAACCATTGAGTTGACTGACATTCAGCAAACCAAGTGCAAGGAGCCCGGATGGTCAGTGACCCCTGTGGGCAGATAAGTCTTGTGACTCCTTGTTCATGCTGGTGGCTTCTGATGACCTGAGCAGCTCTTCTGGGGGAAATGGATGGCTTTGGGGAAATGGATGGTTATACCTGTGCATCAGTTTGAATTGTTCTTAAATTTCAGTAACAGAAACCAGACTAACAAAAACTAAGCAATTATTTTTCTCATTGAGCAGAAAGTTAAAAGATAGACAGGTCCAAGGCTCATGCAGTGCTCTGCAATGTCAGCAAAATCAAGACTCCTCCTTCTTGCCTGTTCTTGTAGTTAATCTACCAGCTGTTGCCTCAATGGCACAAGATGGTTGCTTCAGCTCCAGATGTCACACCTAAGTTCAAGAAAGGAAGAATTGGGGAAGAGAGAAGGAGGGGTTGTAAATGTCTGTTGGTTTAGCCAGAGAACAGTGACTGCCACATCCTGGAACACAATTTTGGTCCTGAAACAAGGGAAATTAATTTTAAACCTAGAATCATTTTGGTCTTCCCTGAACCTACCCAGCCTGGATATTCTTGTCAACCCCAACCCCCTTCCTCCAAATAACCTGGTTCTAGAGAAACTTCTTTCCAAAAATAGACCTATCAGAAGATCAGAAAGCAGGGCATCTAAATGCCACAAATATCAGATCCTGGAATAACCCAGCTCCCACAAGCCCAGAAGCCACAAGCCATTCCTCACCTAGAAACCTAGAAACCTTTGGTTTCTCAGGAACAACAGTGCATTTCAGGAAGAAGCAGTCATCTCCTCTGAGAGCTGCCACCTGGAATACAGAGAAAAAGGCACATTGACTCAGACATAGTACCTGAGATACAATGTACCTGGGATCAGCTCACCTTTAGATGAAACAAGAAATTCTGCTGACATCACAGAAGACAGGGCCATCCTAGTAAAAAATTTATGTGGAAAAGTCTATAAGAGTATATAATAAATAGTTAACAGTGGTTATTTCCAGAAAGGGAGAAAAAAATGGAAAGATACGTGAAAAAGAGAGAACACAATTTATTCTATATACTTCTTGTATTGTGTATTTAGAGAAGAGGTTGCCTGCACATTGTTAACTTCTGAGGTCAGTAGTGTCTGCAGTGGCGAAGTGATGGCTCACGATGACGTGCGGAAAACCTCAGGCTTGAGTTTTCAAGCGCCAGGCACACTGAAGGCTGTGTAGTCACACCACGCATGGATCCTGGCCTCGAGCAGAAGTGATGAGGCATGAATGCTAACGACTGTGCCACAACAGTAGAACGTGGTTGGTTAATAAAGAGGCTCAAATGACGTGCCATGAGAACTGGAAGAACGGTTACTTCCTTCCAAGAAGGATCGAGAAAAGCAGAGCTTCATGCAAGAGATGGCCAAATACGAAATGTTGGTGATACATTTAAACATATCTGCCCACTTCTCTGTTCTGTGTAAGATCTAGTTCTGGTGTCACCTCTGCAGTGAAGGGTGCCCAGGTTCTCCCAGGGATCAAGTGTTCAGACCGAGGATTTCTGTCCCTATGTCACATTAGCACATTTTTCTCCATTTAACTCTGATTTAAAGGGCAGAAAGCATTTTACATACCCTGGTGTCCACACAGCCTGGGACTAGCAGCCATCCCATCCATCCCTCCAATTTACTGAGCTGTACTGAGCGTTGGAGAGGTGTGCAAAGTTGAGAAAGACTTAATATCTACAACTGAGGACAGTTAACACCAGAGTCAGTAATGATAACGCACAGTCATATGTGCCTCGACAGAAAGAATACACAGGGCTACAAAAACCGAGAGGACAGGGTCAGAGAGAGAGGATGAGAGAGAACGGACCTTCCCAAAAGAGATGGGATTGAAGCTCTTTTTGAAGAAGGTGGGAAAATGAATAGGGTAGGTGCATGTCCTGTGAAGGCAACTCAAAAATTTTTAATTGACCCCAATTATGAGCAGGGTCGAGTCTAGGAGACCTAATTCCCATCTAAGTATGTCCCTTCCAAGGTAATAAACATTTTTGAAAATAAATCCAAGATTAAGAACCCACAAATGATAAGAGAAAGCCGGTGAGTTCTTGAATTCCTAGAATCAGAAACAACCTGCCCACAAATTATTTTCTGATCACTTCTCAACCAGGATTTCAGAGCACTGACTCCCCGAGCAACGGTGACGCGGCACCGATTACAGGTTTCTCCTGCTCTCCGGAAGCAGGGCATTGCTATGAAACCTTCGTCAGCCGAAGCGTATAAAGTGAAGAAACGATCACCGCTGACCTATATGAAAGCAATTATCATTAAAGTTATTACCATTTATTTCTGAGCATTCCTAGACCCCCAAAATCATCTCTCTTAGGCTTTTCTGACACCTTCAGACGCATCTTGCTAATAAATGCACAAATCAGGTTAAGACACAGATGCTCACAGACGAAGCTCAGAGCTCTGGTGGCTCGATGCCGAGATACTTGAGGGCAGGTCAGGAAGCAGCTGGGGGTGCCCACTGCCCCCGTAATAGCTCGCCGCAAAACAAACACTGAATGCTATTTTTGCTTTTCACCTTTTTTCATTAAAGCAAAAATCTTCTTTGGATTTTTTCCATTTAGCGAAAACAAGAACCAATTTCTCATTGGTTTCTCATAAAAGTGAAGTAGCGTACTGTGAACTTTCAAAAAGCGGGGGGGGGGGGGA